>JBCFYV010009882.1:6909377-6974377 GCA_039000515.1 Timema cristinae | reverse complement strand
ATATTAAATTTGCTCACCCAAATATGTGCAATATGTCAGCACACAATTGTGTTTTCGATCCTGAAAAGGAACATACGCCCGAGCGATCTCATCTACCAATGCACACTTGTGTTTTATTTTGAACGTAAATTTAACTAGAGATCTTAAGCCACTCACACACTTAATGCAAATAATTATATAGTTTCAAATTTTGTGTTTAAAAATATAGGATACGTCTTAAAATTTTATGTAACCTTGATTTTATTTTTGTTATAGTAAGGATTTTAAAATTGAGATTTTTCCATTTAAGATGGTTATAATATTGAAATGTCTGAAATGTGGCCACCTCATTATTTTCAATGTTCAATGTGACATTCATGGTGAAACGAGTTTGTCACGCTTGATTAAAAGGACTGCATTGTTTAGCACCAGCTTGTTCTATAAGATTAGCTAGTTAATTTTCATATTACTTCCTTAGGATAGATTGTCTGCTTTCCTAGCTTATCTTTGGCATGTTATCTAACATAAATTATATCTATATTGACTACTAGCCCCCTTCCGCGTAAAAAAATATTGTAAAGAATCCAGTAAAACAAAGTTTCAAATCATCCATCGTGTCAATATAAAAACAAAACTTTTTTTTACTTTTTTTTTTAAAAAATACAGTCCTACCACCACTGTATAGCCCCCTCCCTCTTTTTATCCTCCTTCCTATATTCATCTCATTCCTCTTTCCTCACCCTACCACCCCCCCCGCCCCCTTCACCAACCCCGCTTTCCCTTCAACAACTTTTTTTTCCAACAACTATATAATATACTATCGACATTTTTATGAGTAATAAATTAAATTTTCAAATTAAAATATAGCCTATGTTACTCGCTGATAATGTAGCTTTATATTGGTGAAATTTTTTTTAAAATCGGTCCAGTAGTTTTTGAGTTTATCCATTACAAGCAAAAAACAAAAAATCAAATCTTTCCTCTTTATAATATTAGTATAGATTGTATTAGCTTATATATGTCTGGGCTACACACATATGTCTGGGCTACATCAATCGTAGCCCAGTTTGTTAAAATATTAGCCATTACTAATGTACCGTTGTCCAGGGGACGACCAATTGTACTAATCGTAAATTCTTTTTGTAGAGGCTCTTTCCATTTCTCGGTGGGATGAGGTGATGGTGATAGTGAATATGAGAGCGGGCAACCAGTGGAAACTCTTAAACCTAGCTTAAGCCTAATTAACCAAATCCTGGCGACCTTTGGGGTAATACCCAAGGTACCAACAAGTAACTGAGCCCTGGACCCAAAGTTTCGTAGCCAGGTGCACTGACCACTACATACGGTACGGTTATTGCTGCATCTAAACACTATATCCTTTAAATTGAAAAATGACACCTAAACAAGGGAATCTAACCGGGAACTTTAGCTTAGTACGCCCATGCTCTAACCACTAAGTTATTCAGAAATAATCCCGTGTACAGGTGTCATTTTCCAATTTAAAGAATTTGTTAAATAGCTCAGCTACTTTCAGTTATCTTAGCATAGTTTGTCTTTTTCCATTTCCTTTGTCTATGAGAATATACTTTAGGAATTTTTTAGCACCACGTTTTACTCCTGCTCAGGTAATACATTTATGTACTTACTGAGCTAATATGTTAGGGATGAGAAGGGTTGAGTTTAGAGAAAGTATACTCACAATTTCTAGGAGTAAATGTGGAAAAATCTTTAGGAAAGACCATTCTCAATACACTCGAACGGGATTCAAACCCTGATCTTCCTGTTTCGGCAGTCTAATGCAAGAGTGACGCTTTAGACCATGCGGCCACCGAAGTATCTTTAAAGCGAAATTCACCCTTGTATTATACATATTATGTGAAATATTTTTCCTAAGGTTATAGTTTTTGTCTTTTGACTGCCCTAATATATTATAGTAGTGTATCTATGCAGTGATGGCTGCAGACTATTGCAAAAATGTGTATTTTAAACTCTTTATAGGTAAAAGTTCTATATTTGTTGCACAAAACCTTTCATGTGAGAATTTGAGCTGTTTTTATTTACAATAAAAGATAAATATTTGATTTACTGATATATGAAAATACACAAGTCATGGGTTCCATGGTGATATAAACAAAGGATGATTGTATAGATGAGCCACTGTCCACACAGAGGGAAAAGATGGAAAATTCGTGAGGAAAATTGGGGTTTAGATTTAGGAAAATATCTTTGCTGGCATCCTAAGCCCCTAACCTTTCAAATGAGTGTTCGTATGTCAAAATCGATTAAGTCATTTTCTCGTAATATCAATTACTAAAAAATGGCTTATCAAATTATGTATAAGAATATATAGAGAGAAAGAGAGTGAAGATTGAAAAAGTGTGAGAGTGAGTGTATGAGAGTGAATTTGAGAGAGGGTGTGTGAAAGGTATAGAGAGGGAAAGAGAGAGTGTGAGAGAGATAGTGAGGGAGGGTGTGTTAAAGAGAGTGTTAGTGAAAGAGTGTGTGTTAAAGAGAGTGTTTGTAAAAGAGTATGTGTTAAAGAGAGTGTGTGAAAGAGATTGTGTGTGAAAGAGAGTGTGTTAAAGAGAGTGTGTGTGAAAGAGTGTGTGTGTGAAAGAGTGTGTGTGAAAGAGATTGTATGTGAAAGAGTATGTGTTAAAGAGTGTGTGTGAAAGAGAGTGTATGTGAAAGAGAGCATGTGCTAGAGTGTGTTTGTGAGAAAGTTTGTGAGAGAAAGTTTGCATGAGAAAGAGAGTGGGTAGAAAGAGAGTGTGCTAGATAAAGTGTGTGCGAGAGTCTGAAAGAGAGTGTTTGGAATAATAGTGCGTGTGAGAGAGAGTAAAAGGGAGCGAGAGTTTGTGCGTATTGGAAGAAAGATGGGGCACACAAAGCATTATATTGAAGAACTATCAGGTATAAAACCTTTCACAAATCAGAGTTTTTGTGGTGATGTAAGCAAATAATGAAAAGCTGAAAATCCACCTGGAAAATAAGGTTTTCGTCGAAAATTACAGTTTTTGGACACATCCTGAACCCCTAATCTTAAAAATGAGTGGTCGTTGTCAAAATCTTTTCAGCAATTTCCTCGTAATTTGTATTACCGGAAACAGTTTTATCAGATTAAATAAAATATATATTATCTCCTGCCGGCTTACTGATAATAAATAGATTATCTCTAAACTATTCCCTTAGCATATATATTTTACATCAGTTTTATTCCTCAACTTAGATAGTTTATCATCAGCCTGCTCTTTATTTTAGATAGTTTATCTTCATCAAATTTTCTTGTGTAGATCTATTTTTAGTATAATTTGTATTAAACTATTGCATTCTAATTATCATTTTGGTGTGTGTTATGCCAACAGAAGAGACACTATATTATTTTAAAATTTGGTTCAATGCTTCTTGTTTTTTTAGTGTAAAATAAAATGGAAATATTAATTCATAGATGGCCTGGAATTGTACCCATTGGCTCGTATAAATTGATATTTTTTAGAACTCTGTCCACTAGATCAAACGTAAGAATAGCCACTCTTTTCATCACAAATACGTACAGTATTGAAGACAGTCCTAAGGACGGACATGACAGGTAGTTTTTTTTTATCAAGGGGAAAGAAAATGTCTCATAGAATAATGTAATTATTAAAAGATAAATTAAGAATTAGGTTTACTTACAAATTACTTTGAAATAATCTTCAAATGTGAAGGCAACTTGAAACTGGTGGTTAGGTAGTTTCTGCCTTGAAAGGTCTCTAACCACCCCCCCCCCCTCTGACCCCTCTAGGGTTGTGAACAACTGAGAAGAGAGAGAGAATGAGTTTCGTGGGGATGTGCAACTTTGGAAATGAGCTACAGATTATTAGTTTCTCGGAAATACCTGAAATTTCTTTCCTTTTTCTTGAGGAGAGTAGTTCTCTACCTACTTGTTAACTTCCTGTAAAAGAAAAGAGTTATATTTATTTTTGATATTCATTCGTATCAACTTATCCATATGTAATCCATACTGAAAATAATGTAATGTCAATAGGTATATATATATAAAAAAATAGAAACTACAGTAGCCCCATGGCTTCTTTGGTGCTGACTGACAGTTCACAGCTGTTAGCTGACGGCTTTGAAAAGCTACCAGACCAAATTATGTATCCCTACGCCGAACCATATATCTGCAAAAACATGTGTTTAGCAGCTGTCACTTTTGACGGTAAAAACTTAGGTGTATACCTAAATGTTGACAGTCAGAAGTTAACTGTGGACTTTCAGTCAGCACCAAAGAAGCCATGGGGCTACTGTATCTTGGGGTGGTTATGGAACTAGTGGAACATTCATTAAAATATTGCATTTAATGTAACAAACATGAATAATACATTTTTATTTTAAAAATGTTACTATACATTTAAGTTGCTTAACTAACTAACCCAAACACACATGTTTGTTTACAAAGTACGAATAATTCTAAACAAGCTATTAACTCAGCTTATTATTTATAATTAATTATATATATATATATATATATATATATATTGGTTTTTGTTTGATATTTCAAGTGATGACAGGTTCACTTAACATGTCTGCTTTCCAGTTTGATACTTTACCAAAGTAAAATGTTGCTAAAATTGAATGAACAACCGTATTTGTGTTTTTATTCTTCTAAATTTGTACTCATGATTTTAACCTTTCTGAACCTAAATGGCCACAAAATCTAATGGTTATATTTTAATATTCATTGTACACAAATTCGAAAAAATTAGTTTGGGCCTATATTCTATAAATGCCTAAACATACCAAAAATAGCCATTAACATTATAAATATAACCACTACTGATCTCCTTTTATTTAATCTAAATAATTGGTCATATTGGACCGAAATAAGCCCGTTTTGTCGAGTCACTTTAAATGGAACATAAGTATATAATTTATACTTAGATCAATAGGTATGTGGACTAAATATTGGGCTCTGGTTTTCTGGTTAGAGTGAGGTCAAGGTTCGAATTCCAGATAGGTGCAATGATAGTGTTTCCTAAATTGTTTACCACTTATCCTACATGCAAATGTGGGTACATTTAATTTAAATTCCATATTTATCTCCAGCTACTCAATAAGCGTTATTAAAGGTGGATAACCCAAGTGGATGGTAAGACCTGGTTGGAAAAATTGTATAGGGGATCTATGTTGGCTTATATTGATGCGCAAAGCTAAAACCTTATGAAACAAAGTTTTGTGTAGGCCACATTAAATATGTAAGAAAATGATAAATGTTTTTATATTATTTATCCAGTTAATATGAGCCACAACTAAAAATCAATCATTCTATGACTGTAACTTTTAAGGCTAACTATGAGTATTCTGAATTTTCTATGGATATGACAAAAAATTTTTTCGTACTTGGTATTTTGTGGCCCGGTTTTACAGAAACTATGGTTAAAATAAATCGCAAGAAGTGGATTCAAACAAATAACTTGTTTTTTGTGTTAGAGCACATAATTCGTAGATTTTTCTGGTCTAAAACACATTCACACTTTTAATTTAGAGCCGTTTAAATGTAATTTGCAAAAATTTCTTTGAGAATATCATAAAATAGTAGTGGTTGAAATGAGAGTTCTGGGCCACTTTCTCCCATAAGGTTAACATTAATTATCCTCATTCTATGAAATGGATCACTTTCTCCCATAAGAATATCATTGATCCTCCACATTGAGAAGTTGGGTCACATTCTCCCACATTGTTTCAAACTGGGGAGTGGGTCACTTGCTCCCGGAAGAATAGCATTGATCAGTGGCGGATCAGGAAATATTTTGGGTGGTTGACATTAATTTTATCAAGTTTTATCTTGGGGTCTCCTTACTATTGCGGCGGTTAACTTTTGCTCATACGTATGGTATTAAAACTTCTCAAAAAGAGTCATTGGTGGATCGAGAAATACTATTTTGGGGGTTAACAGTTTTTTTGGAGCTTTAGCATTGATCCTCCTCACTACGAAGTTGGGTCATTTTCTCCCACATTGATCCTTCCCATAGAGCAGGTGGGTCTCTTTCTCTCATAAGAATAGCATTGATCAGTTGTAAATCAGGGAATATTATTTTGATTTCGATGCTCAGAAGATACAGATGCCCAATGGAGAAACAAAGACATCGTGTATTTGTTCATTACTAAATAATGAAAAAAGTCTGAAGAAGCGTATTGCTTCACCAGCATTTATTGCTTATACAATCTTCACGGAAGAGTTAGTTGGGGTTCACATGAGAAAACTAAACCTACTTTTGAATAAACCTATCTATGCAGGCCTTGCAATCTTAGATATAAGCGAGGTTATAATGTATAACTTTCATTATAATTACGTTAAAAGGAAATATGGACAAAATGCAAAGCTCTTATTCACAGACACAGACTCCCTCTGCTACGAACTGAAAACAGAAAGTGTGTATGTGGATATGTTTAATAATATAGACAGATTCGACCATTCAGACTATCCAAAAACACAATTTTTACACAGTGCGTGCAATAAAAAAAGCTCTAGATAAAATGAAGGATGAGATGAATGGAGAGTGTATTCGAGAGTTTGTGGGATTTAGACTGAAGCTTTACTCCATTCAAAAGGAGAGTCTTGAGGAGAAAAAGTAGGTAAATGTGTGTCAAAAACAGCTCTCAAAAAGAAAATTAAACATGCCCACCATAAAAAATGTTTAAAGCAGGGGATTTTACACTACGCCAATATGTCTATGATAAGAAGTGAGAAAAATCAATTATACAGTATCTCTTTGAATAAACTTGCACTTTCACCCGGAGATGAAAAATGCTATATTTTAGATAATGGATGTGACATTCTTGCATACGGTCACTATAAAATAAGACGACAAATGTATTCACCAATGGAGACATAAAAAATGTTCACCCTTTATGTTTTGTACGTAAGTATATTGAAAAGGAAGTTTGTGTATTAGCCTTTGTAATAAATATTTGTATTACTTTAAAAGCTCGAATGCTTGTGAATATCATAGCCTGATTTCATCAGGTGAAACAGCATGGCTTTATCAAAATTAAATAATTTAGTCAAAATTAGCTATAGATAGGAAGTGACGTTACGCGCTTAATAAACGACTAAGTGAGTAACACCCAATTATTATAATATAATGTTAGTGATTTATAAAAGTTTTATCAAATTAATGATGTAACTATTTTATAAACACCTGGTTTACCACCCGCCTTCCCTTCCACCCCTCCCGAAATGTTTTTTCTGGTCTGCCATTGATCAATGATATTCTTATGAGAATAGTGACCCACCTTTTCTATTGGAAGGATCAATGTGGGAGAAAGTGACCCAACTTAACAGTGAGGAGTATCGATGCTAAAATACCCAAATAATACTCCCCGATCCGCCACTGATCAATGCTATTCTTATGAGAAAAGTGACCCACCTGTTCTATGGGAAGGATCTATTTGGGAGAAAGTGACCCAACTTCGCAATGTGGGGGATCAATCTAAATCTTATGGGAGAAAGTGGCCCGAAAGTTTCATTTCAAACAATACTCCAAA
Source organism: Timema cristinae (assembly GCA_039000515.1). Classification (NCBI taxonomy): domain Eukaryota; kingdom Metazoa; phylum Arthropoda; class Insecta; order Phasmatodea; family Timematidae; genus Timema; species Timema cristinae. Next base: position 6,966,868 of record JBCFYV010009882.1, on the reverse strand, counting down.
TATTCGTTTTTATTGACAATACTAATTTTTAAGTTAATAATAATAAAGTTAATTAATAGATAAATATAATACTTTATTATAACTTATTTTGCACTGTAAATTTTTGGAGTTACACCCCTCCCCAAATGATTTAGATAAACTTAACTCTCTAGATTTATGCCAAACATACACAATCGTAACGTGACAATCATTTAAAGTATTGCAATAAATGGTTTGAATTTTCCTTAGATTATTTATATAAATTAATATTTTAGTTACGTAATTTGGGGCCCGATCTGACTACTATTTGTGACCCAATTAATATGTCTCCCAGGATTTATTTACTATACTACTAATATTCTGAAAATTGAAAAATGACACCTGGACACGGGACTCGAACCCGGGACCTTTGGCATAGTACGCCAATGCTCTAACCACGGAGTTATCCAGGAATCGTCTTGTGTCCAGGGTCACTCTTCATTTATATTTTAAGGCAGAGTCTATGATAGACGTGCGAAAAACGTCGGCTACACGTGTGTGATTTTATTAAGATTACGAGCTATCAGATAAACATAATCTAGAGGTTGAAAATATTCACGATAACAAAGATTTTTTTCTTTGGTGACAACTACAAATATCTATATTTCCAAATATTTTAGGAATGTTTACCCTAGTTTGGTTAGTAGCTCAAAGAAGTGAAACAAAATCCTTAAAATTAGTATAGAAACAACTTTTGTTAATTTCATAAGATAAATATGCCTAACTAAAATTACTTTTTTTCTGTGCACAGGAAATTTTTAACCGAAAATGACCGTATGAATTAATATTAAAAACCATGGACAAAAGTATCCGAAAGAGTGACTATAAGCGTGCCAAGTTTGGTTATGACTAGGGGAGGGGATTTATAGGCACTAACTATTTTAAAAAGGTAGGCAAATAGGCACTAAAAATCTCAATAATAGCACATAAATAGGCATTATAAAGTAAAAGAGGAAATAAATAGGCACTACAAAGAAAAAATAAGCAAATAAATAGGCATAGTAATGAAAAAAGTGCGCCAAAACACTCAATATTTTTATTATTAATCCTTAAAATCCAGCAAACACGTTCCATAAACACAAATTAATTACCATTAGAGCTAATTATCAAATACTTCTCAAGATTTTCAGGTGTAAACTTCTTTCTGTTGTCTGACAAAATGTTTTTATTGTGTGATAAACTTCTCTCGACTTCACATGAAGTCATCGGGCAAAACTTAAGACAAGCTATCTCTGCTGAGCTAAACTTGACTTCTGGGAGTGATGTAGTTTGTCCTTCTAAGATGTCTGCAATACTTGCCATCACTTTCCACCCATGGTTTTGCTGCAATACTTTGTTAAATTTGTCGACGATGGCTGTGACAACTGAGCCAGAAGCCTGATTCAGGTTTTCTTCTATTCCCCACATTATCTTCACAGCTTTCACAAGAGGCAAATCCCTCGCCTCTAAAACTGTGATTGCTCCAAGAAGATTTCCAAAATTGCTTTTTACGTATGCCAGATCCGCAATGATACTTGAGCAGGAGAAGGCAGCATTTGCTTCTGTAATGGCGACAGCTTGTTTCTCGTCAAAAGTTTGGACTACCTACAAACAAAATGGTTGATACAGCAAAACACACCATTCTTTCAATATATTGTGTTCTACAAGTACAAACATTAAATTAAAAATATGTTTCAATAATGTGGATGGACAGGTGAAATCAATAAAACTAGTGATAAGTGCTCACTGCAATTTTAATTTGTGAACGCACCTAAGGATAGTGTATTGAATAATACCTTTTGAATGTCACCCAGGTGATCTGCGTAGTATAACACAAGCATTAAGCCATGTACCCCAACGCGTTAACACTGGCTGTGGTGGCAAGGGTTTGTTGGGCAGGGCGGCCTTAAATGAGAAGATTCGTGATGGAGCCTTCAAAAACACTTTCTTGACTGTAGATATAATAGCGTTAACATTTGTAAAATGTGATCTATTATCTTCTGCAACCCTATGAACAGCACGCGCCAGACAAGTCACGCGAATTAACTTGGTGTAGAATACTTTTAAGTTTGCAGCTGCTTTCAACATGTAGCCACACACTCTGTCAGCAGCACCGAAAACCTTTCATCGTTGTTTTCTGATGGACACAGGACACCTAATATAAACAAACTCATTTTTACGGGACTAACAGTGAAAATCATTAAATTAACATAATATATCTTGTGCAATTACATTATATACGTACGCAAAGCATCACGAACAACGATGGCAGTTGTCGAGCTGCTGGTTGACTCAAGCATCTTTGAAACAACCAAGGGAGGTTTCCCAGGACCCGTAGAGTCTAGTTTTCCAACAACAACATTTGCAACATATCTGCCACAGCGGTAAGTGTAACACTGAATGAACTGACACTGCTGTGAGCTAGAAGAAAATCTTCGTCTCCAGTCTGACCCGACTGAACCTATCAGACCACTGGATACATGTGTCTTTTACGTAACACGAGTATCCACGTGGAGTGACTTAAGTAGTGAGGAGTGAGGGGGGGGGGGGGAGCCTCAAGTATTTAGAAAGAAAAAAGAGGTGGGAGGAAGAGAAAGATATAAAAAAAGGGCACTTTAAGGCTCCCATTTGTAAAATAGGCACTAAACACTGAAATAGGCATTTATAGGCACTATAAAAACTATTACATTATCTTCGCAATCCTCGAAAATAAACTTATACCTCAAAAGCCTACTTTTCAAAGCATAGGATTAAAAAAGGCATTTAGAGCAAAATCTGCCCCCTAGTTATGACAAACAAATTTACTCAAATGAAATTATAAGACACACATACACAGTTGTTAATTTAGTTCTTTACCTTTCTAGTACACTGTAAAATTTATATATATATATATATATATGTAAATATATCTATAAATATATATATGTACATATATTTATACATATACATATACATACATATCTAACTATATATATATATATATAAAATTTATATGCATATATCCTGTAGAGCATATTTTTTGGAGTATACACATGTGAATCTGTTGTCATGTAGTGTGTAGAGCATATTTTAGGTTCAAACACACATGTGAATTCAATATTATGTACTGTTAGAGACCCGTCTCGGTGGCGTAGTTGGCTAACGCGCTAGTCGTGTTGAGCTCGACTACTGAGGATTGGGAGATCGAGGTTCGAATCTCGGTCGGGTGAAGTGGGGGTGAGGGGGTTTCCTAAATGGTTTTACACTCTCCTCCACGCAAATGCGGGTTCACTTCCTCTAATTCAACCTTCCCAATTCCTAATCCATTAGCGTAATTAGTACTTAAAAAGCGTATAACCCGAACGGGTAGTAAGACGTGGTGCTAAATATTATTACTGTTTAAGTATGCAATCCTTCTACATAACATTAAAACAATGGTATTTAGAGACCTACTTAAATGTCACAGTTATTATAATACATTTATAAGAATGTCCCATTAATTCAAGAAACAATATATAATATTAAATTAATTCTACATAATATGATACTAATTTATAATTATATTGGGATTGTGCCTGTAAATATAATCTCGCTAAATTATTTATGTAAAAAATGCGCCAAGTTCTACACTAAAAAATTCTCTTTCAGCCTTGGAAAGAAGTGATATCTAATAGAGTGCTAAGTTCAACTTGCATTGGCTTTCAAAATAACTTTTAACTTCTTTTTTACATTCTGTATCTGCAACAATTTCAATTATTTAGTTTAATATATAATAAGATATATGGGTAAACATACATGAAAGAATCCAGTATGCCAGATTATCTAAGTGCGCAAATAAACGAGAAGTAACATGTTCTTTGGAAATATATTGAAAGTTGAGCTAGGCACTCTTTAGATATCACTTCTTTTTTAGGCTGATTAATAATTTTTGTGCTGTAGAACTTGGTACATTTTTTACATGGATGTTTTGGTGAGTTATCAATACTTTTTTTTAAAGATTATGTATAAGGATACGCTTATTTAAGTAGGTACCTGCCTACCATCAGGAGGCATGTGCTCAATTATTATTAAAGTCATGTGGTGCAACAAATAGAAAAATGATGGGAGAGTTATATTAAATAATAATAATAATATTTAGCACCGCGTCTTACTACCCGTTCGGTTTATACGCTTTAAGTACTAATTACGCTAGTGGATTAGAATTTGGGAAGGTTGAATTAGATGAAGTGAACCCGCATTTGCGTGGAGGGAGAGTGGAAAACCATTTAGGAAAAACCACCACAGTTCACCCGACCGAAATTCGAACCTCGATCTCCCCGTCCTCAGTGGTCGAGCTCAACACTACTAGCATGTTAGCCAACTACGCCACCGAGGCGGGTAGTTCTATTAAAACTTAAATGAATTCGAGGAAAATAATTGGTATATTTTGGAAACATGTTGAAAAGTTGATATTCCAAGTACTTGTTCTTTGCCAATTTTAATTTTCGTTCTCAATTTTATGTTGATTGGTTCAAGTAACCCTCCATTCCACCCCTCTCCCCTACATTTTGGGGCAGCATGTTGAAAAGTTGAGAGCTCATATTTTATCATGGGTCTATTTCCAAATATATATATATATTTGGAAATATACCAATTTTAAACATTCTTATTTGACTTGTTCACGTAAACCCCCACCTCCCCCCTACTAATTACTATTCATTAATTGATTGTTGTCACAAGTTTCTTGCTGTACACAAACTGTTTGCTCTACATCTATGGATATTATCTTTTGAGCTTCTCGATACAAATTCAAACCTCTATGCTTTTTTTTGTGATTAAAAGGATGCTTTCTCCTATCCATTTTCACCATTACAAAATATCACAGCAAATTATAAAACTACTGTAAAACACCCGTGTCAACCAATACAGACCTAGCACCTGAACTTTGTGTCCATGATGGCTTGTTAGAAACTTTTTAGGTCTTAAAAGATCATTTAAAGATAACATCCCCCTACCCATTCACCCCCCCCCCCCCCAACCAGGCGTACTTAATGGAGGTTTAAAAAGAATAGAATGGAGGTAAAGTGACCTTTCTTCATTAGACTATTAAATAGAAAATGTACCATGGAATTTTTTTTTGGCTTATTCAGTTTTTTCATATATAAACACCCAATTATAATGCTACTGTTGCAAGAGTAAATTATTTGTGAAAATTAATGCAGTGTTAAAATATTAAATTTCCTTCTCACCTAATAGTTTAAAGCTCAAACCCATTTATAAATTTCTATCTAATTTTGTATCTAATTATTCCAGGGTTTTATTAAATTTTGGGTCTGTCATAATCGTTCGACATATAAGTACCTTAAATTTACACAATAAATATTTTACTATCATTCATGATAGTTAAGATATCATCAGAATAAGAATAACCTTTGGGTAACTGGGTGAAATGCGGGTTGCGGTTTGCCCCTTCAAGTGTAAAGCTCCTTTTTAACTCTTTAAAAAGTTTCCTTATAATAGTTTAATTGAGTTATATTGTACATATAATGCGGATGTTGATAATTATTATAATCAAATAACTAATATAGAAGTAGAATTTTGAAACCATAATAATATGTTTGGCAGGAAAATTTGATTCTTCATATCATATTTAAATAATAGTCCAATGTTATACGTTAAAACAATTTTCAATATTTGACTAATCAAATCTTTACTATTTCCAATTATTCATATTACTATAGTCGGTTTTTTTTTTCCGTTCAAATGAGTCCACTTACTCATTGGCATTTGGAAATCGAAAGTTCACTACCGCACTCACAAAAGTACACCACTTATCCCTATCTTGAGCTAATTCTATCCAGTCCACCTCATTACACCCTATCTCTCTCAGTTCCAATATAATGTTATCCTTTAATCTGCGCCTAGGTCTTCCCAATAGTCTCTTCCCATTAGGTTTGTGATTCAGGCTCTGAACATGGTTCTAGATGCCCCGTTTGCCCTACATGTCCTACCCACCGTAATCTATCATACATTATTACACTTACAATATATTGTGATGAGTACAGGGTATGAAGCTCATCATTATGTAACATCCTCCAATCTCCGGTGGCCTCATCAATTTTAGGGCCAAATATCTTCCTAACCACCTTGTTTTCGAACATCCTAAATTTGTTTTCGTCATGTAAGATACGAGACCACGTATCATAGCCATAGAGAACAACTGGTAAATTATTGTTTTGTATATTCTGAGTTTTACATTCCTTTACAACAGGCGAGATGTCAACAACTAACTTACTGACCGAGTAATAGCATACATTTACCGACTGTATTATTTTTCTAATTTCCAATCTAATATTATTATTGCTAGTAAAAATCATTCATAAATATTTAACCTCATTAACTGTGTCAAACGATATGTTTACATTTCTCGCAACAGTTTCCTTACCATTTCCCAACACAGCTTAATCATATGCATCTCCTAAAAGTTGTAATGTACCGTTTAATGTCAACCCTTCCCTACTCTCTTGCATTACCCTGATAACATACTCTAAGGCTAGATTAGAAAGTAATGAGGAAAGAACATCTCCTTGTTTCAACTCGTCATGTATTTCAAAAGTATCTGATAATTATGTGATATCCAACCCATACCCTGCCATGTGTATCAATCAAACACATCTCAATTAGCGACAAGTTTATTGGATATCCCAAACTTAACCAAAATTTCACATTTGTTTAATGAATCGTGGGCCGGTTTAATATGTATCTATAATTGATGAACCATCATGTGGTATTCCCATTTTTTTCTAATATTTGCCGGACAGTAAAAATCTGATCCGTTGTTGGTCTATTTCGTCAAAATCAACACTAATGATCACCTAACATCTCCGAATATGCCATAAATATAATTAAAATTATGTTATAGAAAATTTTATACCACTTCTTATACAAGTATTAATTAAATTAAATTGTCCAGTAGCAATTGGCTATTGCAATTTGTTCAGGAGTATAATAAGAGCTAAAGCCTGCTTCGATAACTATACTCTCGCAGTAGACTAGACTGCTGACAACGGGGAGACCGAGGTTCGAATCTCAGTCGGGTGTACTGAGGTTTTTTTCCCCAAAATGTGTTTTCACTCTCCCTCCACACAAATGCGAGTACACGTCCTATAAATATATCCTACCTAATCCCTAAAACTATTAGCGTGATTAGTACATGAGCGTATAACCCGAACGGGTATTAAGACTCATTGCTAGAACAAAGCGAGTTAAATGTTCATCTTTCAATTAAACAAAGAATAATTATAGACTCGCTATCTTCAGTACCACGTGAAGACTTGGTGAATTTCTACACACCCAGGGTTTGAATTGACAAAGATTCATAGAGCTAGTTTTATCACATTTGATTGATTGTATGACTTGACGACCTTAGCCACAGGACGCGGTCAGCAATTATGTAATTACTTTGTAAGCTCTAACCTGTTTGGGGAAACCTCGCAATTTCGAATGTACTGGTGAGCTCATATAATCCGGGACTTTCTGGTGAGGGTAGTTCAAGCCGGCCAAATATTCTAAGGGTAGTTTTACTTAGGTTTTTTCCAAATTCACACTCATATAAAAGGAAGAACCCTTTATTTACTCTGAAAGGTAGCAAGCTTACCTTGCATGGTTCCACTAGGGCATAGCTTATAAGATCAAGCCATAGTACAGTCCGTCAAGATAATAAGACTGCTAACTTTTGGGTACACTACGTTTCCTTTAAGCTTTAGCGTCCTCATCCTTTGTCCTTTAGTGCAAAGAGATGTGTGTCGCCCAGATGGGTAAAAATACTTGATGGAGGAAAAACTAAAAAAAAATAAAAAAAAAAAATTAAAACAAATCAGATACTAACTGACTTGACGACATTAATAATAATTGTTTATAACAAACATAAGTTTTAGAAATATTGGGCATTATAAAATAAGCGTTCATATTTGACACCAACAGTATATTAAATTGATTGAGTTTTTAATCCATCCTGTCTTTCTACCTGTGCAAGGTATACGCATTTAATTAAGCTAGTGACGAGGAAGGTAGAAATTACTGGAAGTGTACCCCATTTCTCACGGAGTAAGAGTGGAAAGTCATTTAAGAAAAACGCTCAGTACAGCCCGTCAGTATTCATATCCCAACCCCTACGTCATCGCCAAAACAGACTATATGAGTCTGACATTTAGTCCACTTGCCCACCGATGAGTCTCATTGCTTGATTGCTCGATGAAAACATTGAGTCACGCAGGGAATGTTTTCATGTCGTAGATGGGTTTTGAGATCTCGCGGGGAGAGATAATTCGTTCTTCTTCTATGTCCAAATAACTACAAATCTGGACGTGTGAGACTTGATCTTCATGGCGTAGGAACACGTTCAAAAGTCTAAATTATAAGATAATTACAAAACACTAATACCATGTAACCCTCCCAAAAAATAGTTTATATCAGAAAAAACTACTTTTCTCCAAACATTTTTTGAACGTGTTTTTTTTTGACCGCACATACGGTCTCCCTCTACGAATATAATAACTACTCAGCCATCATAATCATCTACTATGTTCCATACAATCTTTTTTATCTTCAAAAAGTTGCAAGAATTGCAGGAAAATGATGCAATTATATTTAAATTATATCAAAACTTGTTCATGTATAAAGAATTAAATGAGGAAAACAAGCGCTTCTAGCTATACTTCCAGGTAAAACGGTTTCGCTGGAAATTATTGAGTAGAAATAATAGTTTTGCATTTTAGTTAAAAAGTAAAATAAAAATAAATATAATTAAGTTACTTTTTTTTTGTTAGAGGACAGTGTTACCAAACTTTAGTTCATGGTCCCTAACGCATACTTAGCTTGCTTTCAGGGAATCGTGTTAATATATGTACATATGATTATAATACAATACTAACATCCTCTTAAAAGGCTCGGAGTGGTTGTAGATGGTATATTTAGTTTGATATTAACAGTATTTACACAGGTTGGGTTTAAAATAACGGTCATCCAATTTAAGGTGAATTCAATAAATATAAACATGAAACATTAAAGCAATCGAACTATACTCTATAATAACTTATATTTTAACCATTATTATAAATACAATCAATTTACATTTACACTTTGTCCTTGGTACGTATGACCCTCCAATTTTATTTTAACTATAATATTATCAAAATAAACCCCTAAGCACGTAGATCAAAATTGTGACTTTTGCTTACAGAAAAAATGCTTTACCACCAATTTAGCTCGGTTTCTCTTCTGCACAGGGTAATATGCTATCATTATTTGAAGGTTAAATATTTAATGGAATTGTAAGTTATTCAGTTAAATTTTGTTAAGTGTACCGCATCTTACATCCTGCTCGGGTTTATCAGCCTATTTACACTAATGACATAGGGATGAGGTGGGTAAATCTCAGAGAAAGTGTACCCGAATTTTCATGAAGGATAGTGAGAATACTCTGCCAACCTGACTGTGATTCTAACCCTAACATCCCCGTCACTGCCAATCCAGTCTATTGCGAGATAAACTCCTTAGACCATAAGAACACTGATGTGAATTCATCTGCTTGATAGATGTAAGAAACCCAGTCACTTTTAGTTGTGATCGCCTGGACCCCAATTGTTGGTCACAGGCTCATTTAGTCTACAAAAGTAATAAGACTTGAAGCTGATGCACCAGTAATTTTTATTTTAAAAAAGCGGACCAAACAGTGAAAGTGTATTAATGATTTATAAAAGATTTCTCAAAAAAGATTAAAGTATAATAAAAAGATTGAATAATGCTGAGATCTTTTAAGAATTTAAATGTAGAATGTTGGATAAAAAGAAAACTCTCAAAAAGCATAAGTAAATATTTCAATCAAACAAAAGTTTAAATGTGCATATTAATTGACTAGCACGGAAATTTAAAAAATTGAAAATGATGAATTTTAAATGAAAATGATCAAAAATAATATACCTACATATAAATATTTTGGAATGTTTTCTAAAATGTCCATTTAGTCTAGTTTACAGGTGATCAAGGCTGTCAGGACTAAAATTGCGACCAGGTTTAATGGCGTTTGTTTTTTATAAATGGTTTTTTAGACTTTCCTTCCCTAGGGTGGCCCCAATAGCATTAAAAAAATGAAGTATCTTGTAAATATCAAGGATACCTTTAAAAATGTTAGACCTACTGCATATGTATAACATTTTGGTAAAGGTTTCAGCTCTTAGCTACAAATTCAAAGCGGTGCTCTATAAGGTTCCAAATTTTCACCAAAATTAACATATTATGTAGAATGTAGGTATAAGGAAAGAGCCAATAAATCGGACAAAATTCCAACAAAACTAATTCCAATAGTGATTTACTTATAATTGCAGACAGAATATCTCATTTAAATTAGTAACAAAGGATTCACGTATCAAAATATCACATAATTTGATATAAAACATTACTTCGTAGGAGAGTGCACATTTTTTTAGGAGGTTGATTGAACTAATTTTCTTTTTGCCTCAATCACTTGTAGCACAATTTTTTTTCTTTCTCATTATATGTTAACACCTTTTTGAAATCCTGAAACAATTTTACTCCTCTTCAGCGCTATCATTGGTAACACGGATTTTTCTTACATGTTCTTGTCCATGCAAATAAGCTTGACTCTGGTTACATTGTTCGGGTGGTAATTTGAGAAATGTTTCGGAAATAAAAAATCTTTTGAATAGATGACCAGTGTGTTCACTTTCGAAGTCTGATAATGTAACCTCTTCGTTAGTTTTGGGAATATCGGCATTTCATTGTACTCTTCGCAACTCCTCTGGTTTATTTCTCATAGTATTTACTAACTCACATTTTTCTGCCGGAGATACCTTTTACTTGAAAAGACCTACTAACTCATCTGATAGATACCACAAATGACCTAGTAGGACATATTTTGTGGCCTGGCTAATCTCTGCATCAATAGATTCGTATTTGTTCAGATTTTCCAAAATAGATAATTAACTAGAGTATCAACTTTGAGTGGAGCTTAAATCCATGTATTTAGTATACAAACGTGCCCAAAACTTCACAAATCTTTCAAGATGAGATTCTTCCCTCTTAGTTTGAAAACATCACTCTGACTACGAAACAGAGCATAAATAAGTTTAGCCATTGAACCTGATCCCCACCAATGTATCTTAACTTGTGTTTTCCCCAATATTATTAGCGAGAGCTCAATAAGATCACGGTAGTTATCTCTAGGTCAGTAGTCGAAAGCAATCAAAACTTCGACTGCTAATTTCTTGAAGAAAAAAGTCTTTGACATGATAACCAAGGTCTGATAGCTGTCCCTTTCTATTCCGTTTCATACAGATCTAAAAGTCTTGAAGAGGGTTATTTCTGGAGAACTTGAAGGATCAAAGCACAGTAAGCACCTTAGCTAATATTATCTCCAATATATGGTGCCTACAAGCTAACTACAACAATTCTCGTCCCATCATTTCTTCCAAAAGAACACATGCACCAATCAACCAATAAGTATTAAAAGCGGTAGTGTCAAAATACATTGCTTGAACATTCTCGACAATATGCCATTCTTCCAACAAGTTGTATACAGCATCTGTTGAGTTTCAATAGGTATCATGCACGACTTTGGTCAAAGGTATATATAATGATATGTATATAAGTATGCATGCATATATGTCTGTATGATTGCAAGTGTATATAAATACATATATGATTATATACATATGATGATGTTTGGTGAGGTTTGTTGAAATTTTGTGAAATTGGTGAAGTTTTGCGAAGTATTGCTAGTCTTAGGGCCGTATGCAAGAACTTGACTAAGTGGATGCCTTTTTGACACTTTCGTGGGTTTGCTTGCGTCATCATAGGCTAAAAGGTGGAGTGATATTGTGCTCGGGACCACACTATTGGTCCAATAAGCATTCACTATACGTTTTTGCATATCACTTTTAGTGATATAGAATGAACAAATGAATGAGAAGGCTCCTTATATAATCATTTAGATGGGTATGTTCTCACCATGGTCGAATTTACCAAGGGATGATTCCTAGTTTGAATTGTTTTAGTTATAGATACCCAAAGGTACTCCCCATTTACACTTGGATGATATCTTATAAGTTTCACATGCAAATGCATATCTATATATGTGTATTTGTAATATTGTATTATGTATGATTGTATTTATTTTTTATTAATTAATGATTCTATGTATGCAAGCTACGTATTATGGTGTTTATGCATGTAAGTGCCAATTTATAAGGTTTATCTTTATCCTTTATGTACTGTACATTTTTGGTCACTACACAAAGTTAAGCAATTTTCAACAATTTGGGCATTTGTAGTTTGGGGTTCATTAGCCATAAAAACCATATATATATATATATATATATATATATATTCATATGATGACATGATTTTATGTTAAAGTAATTTTGATTATACCTGCTTAGTTAAATTTGTTGATTTTGATTTTTCAACTTTTGCCTAAACTTGATAAACCTACAAAATGTTGATTTTCTTCTTAAATATTTATTTAAACTGTAGCTTTTCTTTCATAAACATGACACTGTTTATCCGTGTTTTATGTTACCATCCAAACAAAAAATAATAGCCTAAGTAGTGCGGGCGATTAATGGGCCCACTCTGTTCTGATTGGCCGGATTTTGTCACGTGACCCTCATCCTGCTCTCTGATTGGCTGCTATTGATAGCCCCCGCCCCCCCGCTCCTCCCAACCATTCTGACCTCTTTTCCCAAGTGATGATTACAAAATGTGCTCCCCTACAGCCCCCACCTACAATCCCTCTCCCTACAACCCCCTCGACAACCAATCCCGGACATGTTGGTTCTTGATGATTAATTATTAATGATTGTTAATTAATTATTGCTAATTAATTATTGGCTAGGATTGAGGTGTTGGAGTTTTTATTCATTGATTAGGGCGTTGTAGTTTATTTATTTGTTTATTAGCATAAACTCCGTGACGTTTCGGTATGAGGGTGCTACACGAACCTCGCGCTATGGCTGTATAATGTAGAGTGAACATTGGCTCCTCCGTCACAAAACTATACTAGACTGTCCCGGAACAAGCAGCACGCACCTGTCCTGACGACCATTTGGGATAGATAGTATTAATGGTTCCCCCTGCCTTGAGAACTCTTTCACTTCCCCTCATTAGAGGTATGTATCGCAACCCCTTATGTGGTAATGAGTTCTTTCGATGACGTAATCATTGCGTGCTATGTTCCAACCCTGGCGCCAGTTTGTTGGGACGAAAAGACAAGTCAGGACAAGAATAGATCCCGAGGGCATTGACCTTGCCAACCTGGGTTTTCCCGATAACGTCATCGCAACCCTGGCGACAGCATGGCGGGCCAACAAGAAGATTTGAGACAAGATTAGATATTAAGGTCATTGACCCAGGCAACGGGGTTTCTCTATGACGTCATCACAACCCTGGCGCTGGTTTGGCTGGCATACAACACAGGTTGGGACTCGTAAGGAACAAACAGTGAATAAAACACAGATAATACAAATATATAAATTTATTAAACATTAAAGACATCATACATTTTTACAGGAATGCCTCATATATTAATTCATAAGTTTTTCTAAAGTGTCTCTTAGATGCGTTGGTAAAATTGTTTTTAGTTAACAATCCAGCATGTAATAGTCCAAACCGACAACTTGACGAGTATAGTAAGTATCACTGATAAGATCCAGGTTTTTGATTAGCGTTTTCCACCGTAGGCGGTTCTAGGTCGACAACATCCACCGATTCTGTTAGCGTGTCGCATAAATCCACGACGAGTGTGTCGATTAAATCGTTGCAATAGCGTGCGACGGGTGTCGACCACATGTCCCGTCGGTCGATGGTGACGTTGATGAGGTCCCATACATCACAAAGACGCGCCCAGCTAGGTGCTAGATAGGCGACCCGTTTGAGTCCTGCGTCTTTTTTCTCGCTGATGAGAACCATACGGTCACCGCACATGCGTCTCAGTGAGATTTCATGATTAGTCAGGTTAATCTTCTGAGGAGGTTGCGTGTTGCTGTAAAACTTTATATGACCGACTTTTAGCTGCCCAGTTCTTGCCACTCTGTACGATTAAACACAGCAGAATTACCTCCACATTTTTCTAGCTGGACATAGGGCGTAAAGTTGTTCTTGACGCTCATGCCGAAGATGACTCGCTTGGCATCGACTCCGTCCAGCGGGAACAAAGTGTTGAAAATACTGGTGATGGTGAGCGGCTTCACCGGCTTTGCTTTTCTGACCCAAACGTCTTGACCTTCCATGATGTTTGGCGACTATGGGTAGCACGCCGCCAGGACTCCCCCTTTTATAGGCGCATGCTGCTTGGACGTAACCTCTTGAAGGGTGGCAGGACCCTAGAGTCTTGGAAAACGTGTTGTAATATCTCAACACCTTAGCGTCGTTGGATGTATGATTGGTGAGCGAGAATAGGCTTTGGAAAGTTTTCATCGGAGTGTTCTGGGCGTGATAGAGAAGGAAAATGAGACAGTAATGGCCGCAAACGTCTGATGCGATGCTTTGAAGTTGTAGCGTGCTATGGGACGTGCGGGAAGTTTTTGGCGTATAAACGCCAGATGTGACTTTATACGGGGCGGAAAACCAAAACTGTCAAAGTATTCAACCACGCCGCTCTTGTCGATAAAGATGGTGACCCAATGCGTCCCAGGCTTGTTGATGACTAGAGCGGCAGGTTGAGCTAGTTGATCAGCAGGGAAAACCCCCGACCGTACAAAACGGAATCACGGGTTGGTTTTCAGTGCACGTCTTATGGTGTGCGTGTCCATCTTCAATCATCCAATCTCGAAGTCCCCAGACGATAGAGGCCAAACAGAAATTCCATATAGAACTATGTGCCATACACATGGTACGGCCCAATTTAAGTGTTTTCAGTGACGAACAACCTCTGTCGTACAGATCTACGATGGGTGTAGACGTGTATTTGACTAGAAACATTTCTTTTCTGCCCCCTTGACGTAGACGGTTTCTGCACGCTTTGTGGCACGGGAGATGAGGGATTCGAGCAGACTGTAATCCACATCACTGCTATCCCAGGGATTACAGTGTAGATTGTTGACGAGATAGTCGGCTTTCTTTCGGGCATCGGTAGAAAGTTCCTCGATAGTGTATGGGGGTTTATAACACCCAATGTTGAAGTAATGTACCGCATACAGATAAAACACTCAGTTCCTCTACGATAAACTCTTTGTTGTCGTCGATGAAGATCTGGAAATCCACAATGACGTCCATGGCTTAAATGAAGGGGGTAAGGGGCGGGAAGCCGTTCATATTATCATCTATAATCGATCACGACGTTTCTGTCCTTGTCAATGATGATGATGTTGGCAAACTCCCCGTACACGATACAGTTGACGGTTTCGGTGATAGCTCTAGTGAAGCTCACTTTGATGCTCAGAGAGCCGTGCCTCGTCAAATTCCAATGCGATGTTATGTGGGTGGACAGATTAGGTGTGAGATCGAAAGCGATGAGTTGATATATGAGGGGGAAGGCTTCTCGTGTGATGTCACTACCTTCGTTCATGAAATGGAACCCGTTCCAGAAAACAATGTGTGGTAGGACATGGCATAGTGTCCGTTTGAAAAATCGGACTGTAGCGGTTTCGACGGCACTTGTTCCTCGTCCACGTACAGCGAGAAATGGTTCATGCCGTAGGTGTGAATGTTGAACGGGTTCTTGGTGGCATCTCCGTTGAACGACGTGTTTGACACAAATCCCATGATGCATCGTTTGGGTAACTGTCCGGTGAATACGTTGTCCAGTGATTTCCCTTGCACGCCCTTAGGAATAGTGAGTGTTTTTACTTCCACACGGGTGATGGGATACTTTTCGGGACTGACGTTTAATGCTTAGCATGTGCCAACAGTATAGAAGGTGCTACTTTGACACATCGCACTAGAAGGCTGGCTTCAGTGAGTGAGCTTTAAAGTGAGAGAGTTCAGTGACGGACATAAGACTAAACCCCTCTAGGAAACGGACCAACTTGATTCTGAGTTCGGTGCCGTTCAAAAGGTATTTCTCTTGATTAAACACGTCACCGTGTAGATACCCCAAAAGATTCATCGTTACACTTTTTGTGGTGAGACTGCGATAGGCCTCAAATCCCTTGTTGCTGGCGTCAGCCTACTCAAAGGTTCCGGGGGTGTCTTCGAACCACAGACCAAAAGTCAAATGCATTATTTTAGCTTCACTGTTGTAAATGAGCAGCGTCTCAATGTACGCGCTATAGGCATATGGGTTGCTAGGCGGTGAGACTAGATTTTGGTTTAAAAACACATCCACCTGTGTGAATAGCGAATGCAATCAGTTGTTGACGGGAGCAATCTGATCCACCTCTATGAAAGCGCCACCATCGGGTTGGGTTTCATGATGGCCGCCCTGAGATAGTGCATAGTCTGTGAAATATCGATATAGAACTTGCCTTGTCCGGTAACGGTAATTTCAATGGGTGAATCATCAGTGAGGGAAGTTACAGGTTTGTACTGGAGCCATTGCCCTTTTTCAAGACTGGTTTGAGTGGGTGGAACGGAAAAGAGATCGAGTTCACTGCTGGCACACTCACAGGACTGGGGGTGTATAAACGACATTTTAACTGAAAATATCTACCGCTTCTTTCTTGACCTTTTTACGTCGGCAACGACAGAAGATTGACGTCGTTGCTTCTTACGACGCCCTTTATAGCCTGAGCCGGTCATCAGCGTGTTGATCTTCTGTTCAGTATTGCGTTTCAGGTTTGTTCCAGCCTCTCCGACACGTTACTTAGGGCCTCTTTGAAAGGACGACGTTGATTGGTAATGTCGGAGAGCACGTTGATACCCGTATGAAGCGCCTGTTTTCCAATTGCTTTAACGCCGCTTCTCAGCAACGGTACGACGCTTTTGAAAAGGCCACTGAAAAAACTTAATATCCCATGCCCTCGTTGATAGGGAACACCGTGGTGGATCGAAGATATTCCTGTTCCAGCCTGGTTGACGTAGTATCTTTGGTAGGGACAGTTCATGTTGAGCAGCGTCGAAAATAAAGTTTCACGCATACTTTTCTAAACTCGAATGGTACAGGTTCACTCGTGTCTGTTCTTATATTGATTTCCAAGCTTTCAATTTCCCTTCCAAGCACAAGCATGTAGTGCAACGGATCATAGTTAACTATCTTATGTATGCCGTAAAGATAGTTTACGTTTTTGATACCAACGATGCGTAATAGCGGTGCCACAACGTCACCCACGGGCCGAGGCTCGACGATATCCATGTAGATGTGCATTTGCGAGGGTAAACAGAGTAGAAGTTTGGCGAAGTACGGTGACTTTGGGACTTTGATCAGATTAGTCTGAGGATCGAAACCGAGCTGTAGGCTTAGTTGACTTGATAGAGTCAGCAGCTGTATATTTGGCGAAGAAGAGATAACATCCACTTTTTTGTTGGGCTTTGTGTACTTGAATACAACTACGTATTCCCCTAACGCCTTTACGTCGTTTAGAGATTTGATTAATTCATGGATAGTGCTGTAGTTTCCAGGAGGGATTCTTGAATTATTTGTTCCACGCCGTTAGAGTCCACCCAGTTGTACCATACAATATTTTGACCCTCATGTACGGTGATGAAAGAACACGGATTTTGAAATTCAGCCAGAGCGACTTCCCACCGGCCCTCGAGTGTAAGACGGTGAGGAAGTTGCGTTGTGAAATTCGTGAGGGTATTTTTCGTGAAATATCCCATAGAGCTGTCGCTCGGCAAAGTGATGTAAAACTGGTCCTTCATGTTAGGGCGCTGACGTAACTGGCAGGAATCCAGGAATTAAACTTGGTGGGGTAACCTTTCCACTGCACGTACACTTTCTTTCTGGTGCCTTTATCCTTGACACGTAGTATTTTATCAACTTTAGAAGTCTCGGGAAGACGTACGCGTTTTAAGTTAACTTTCGTAAAACGTCCCCTCCACCTCCTCGCCGTCAAGATCGGTGAGTCTGTAGATGGCAGGTTGTCGCAACACGACACTGCTGACTTTGAAAATCTCTTCGCTCCAATTGCTTTCGAAGCCCTTTTCAAACGTACGGATTATGAGTGGTGTAGTAATGCTTAACTTCTTGCTTGAGAGCTTTCTGGAATAGACGTGCCGTGAACTCTGTCCCCATGTCCGTCTGTAAACTTAGAGGTTTACGGCCGCTTTGTTTGAAAATGTCCCGAACTGCGTCTCTCAAAACGCTCCCCGTCTTGGATGGAAGCGTTCTCGCCCATGCCATCTTGCTAAACACGTTGATGACGGTGAGCAAGTACATACCATCGTTGTATTTTCCGAGACTTCGCATATCGTTAAGATCGATTTGACAGAGATCTTCAATGTTTGACACCATGTACTTGTTGCGTGGAAACTGTTTTATCACCGGTTTGTGTAGGGGATAAGCGTCCTGTGCTCGGAGCCATTCTCGTACTTTTCCATGATCTTTTTCTGACGTCTTTATGAGCGACGCCGCCCCTAAAACCCCTGCAGGATGAGAAGGGTCGTAGTAGATGTCAGCTAAACGGGCCATTAAGCTCGGAACGGCAGCCACCTGTTTTCATCCTACCTTTTCGGTTTCTTCTTCTTAGGTCGTTGCGACTGTGTAAGTGGTTGTAGTACAGGCTTTGGATCTCTAATTGGCACCAAAAGTTTCGGATTTACAATAAATTCTTTAAGAACGTTTATTTTTTGTAGCGCCGTGATAAACTCTCGCCACCCGACGGTTCATTGTATCTTCTTGCTCTGACCAGATCGTTGACTAAATCCACAATATTGGATCCACGGAGAGGCGTATCTTGAATACTCACCTCTCCGTTTGAATTCCAAGAGATGCCGCCTCGGGAAATGATATGTTCTAGTAAAAATTCAGCTTTTTACGTGCCTGTGCTGGTACAGTATTAAGTATAGAAGGGAGGGGAAGTACGAGAACTTCAGGGGTTGTGGTGGTGGTGGTATTTACAGATGGCGGAGGGTGTTGACTAAAGTGCAGATACCACTGTAACACTTGTTTGTATAAAGTCCAATTAGACTTGTCGTCAAGTTTTAAAGCGAGGATTTTTTCCATTTCCTTGTCCAACTCGGAGACCACTAGACTTGTGGCCGATGCCACTTGTTGGTGGTGTTGCTCGTAACAGTGTAATGTTTCCGATGACATCAATATCATCTTTTTCATGTGTTCCATTATACATACTTGTTGAATAAGGAACCGAGGACCCCACTGATTAAAAGGGCTAAATGTAAGGGCAGGAACTCTCCTCCCTTCTGAACGACTAGTCGTCTGTTCTTCTTCCAGCACTCTCCTTAACTGTCTAGTTCTACTATCTTCCAGCCTCATCATTAACTACTTTACCTTAAAGATGGTATGTAAGAATCTTAAAATAGTAAAATTACCCCCTTATAACTCGTGAACTATAATTATTTGAAATGATTTAATAAATACTTATATTATTATTATTAATATTATTATTATTATTATTATTATTATTATTATTATTATTATTATTATTATTATTAGCACCACGTCTTACTACCCGTTAGGATTATATGTATAATGGTAGGGTGATTGTGAGATGAAATGGAGGACCTACAATTTAACGTGGAATCCGAACCACGGTGGAGGCCTGGCATTCCACACATTCACAAGTTGTGATTAATAATAAATACTTATAGATTATAGCTATAAACCCGTTAAAATTGTACAGTAAAAATTTTACTGTAGAATGATCTTAATGTGATAAAATATAAAGCTGTTTCATAAAATAATACATTAAAGGAACTACTTGATCTTATACTTACTCGTCCATAAAATAAAATGAGGTCGATAACAATGCCAGAGGAAATGGATTGATGATATTTCATGCATTAATTAATTAATTAAATTCTTTGTCAGCAAATCCCATGACCCGTTTGGGCTTTGTAGGCCTACATAGATACTTACCGCGTTAATGTAGTAAGGATAAGAATGGTTGAATTTATAGGAAGTGTGTCTGCATTTACGCAGAGTGATAGTGGAAAAGACATTAGGAAAAAACTCAGTTCACCCAATTAGGATACGAGCCCCAATTTCCCTATCACAAAATGTCCATTGTATTGCGAGATTGATGCCTTCTTAGACCATTTGACCACCTAAGTATAATTAATTAACGTGCATGGTTTATTTCTGATAACATATTAATTAGGTCATAGTGATAGTTTGTGCGTTTAAGGATATTACATGTTGATATAAAATAAACTAGTTACCCATGTTGGTGGCAGCATGGTCTAAGGTGCTAGTTTCGCAATAGACATACCCGCCAAAGACAGGTAGATCTGGGTTTAATCCCAGTTGGGTACACTGAGGGTGGTTTTCCTAAATGGTTTTTCACCCTCCCTCCACGTCATTGTGGATACACTTCCTCTGAATGAAACCTTGATAATCCCTAACAAATTAATGTAATTAGTAGGCGACATAGGCGTATAGCTTGATAAAAATAATAACAAGAACACCAGTGTGTAAGTTGTCGGCTGATACAGCTGTATCTGTTTAATGGGCCCAGAACTCTTTATATCGAGCTTACACATAGTACTCATAAATGTGAGACAAATAGTTTCTCTACAAATGTTTTAGCGATTACTTGACCCCATCTTACTACTTCATGACATGTCCACTGTTCTTTTTACCTAGATTGATAAACAAATGACACTGTTTAATGAGCTGAAACAAAGCGATCCTATAGATCAAGCTATGTAACATTCAGCCTACCTCCATAAGCCGACCACGTGGGTGTATCCTCTAGCTGAGTTGTTATCGGCTATGTAATATATGTTACCTGCTGTCTGCCTGGTATATTGTGTGTTTGTATGGTGGAATGTGGTCCGGCAACTTTTTAGGCCGCACACTTTATCCGATGCAATGTGGCCACCGCATGATGAACTCTAGAGACTCTGCTCACACTGCTTTACTTTCTGAGTCGGGTGGAAAGGGGGTGGGGGGGGGGGTAGATGAGGACAGCAATTTCTCTGTACCATATGGGTATAGTAGTGGCAATCATTCATTCAATATAAGGAACCAATAAGAGTCTTTTATTGAAAACAATTTGATGTATTTTTAAACTACAAGCAACTATATTGAAATCTAGATCAATATCCTAATTAATTTATAATAGTATAATAATACTCAGCCCCGATAGAATCAATACTGGGTTTTAGTCATATAAACTACTCAACTGAAGGAAATATGAAGAGAATAAAATAGCCAAGCCTTGAAGTTCATCAGGAGAAAGGATAGCGAACCAGACTATTAATAACAAAAACTTGCTATCGCAGAGAGCTGATGAAATATTACTCCTGCCTCCTGGGTCAGATTCATATATACTGATTGCTCACCTAATTTTGTATACGTAACTTAATAGGTAGGTATCCTAACTAAATCATTAGATCAGAATCACCTTATATTAAATGACCTAATCCACAAAAATATAGATTTATTAATTATGAAAATAAAATGAGCAAATGATAGACAACGTTGTAATGGACCGGAGTCAAACCAGTGGCCGAATGACTATAGGTTTATAGGTAGGCAGTAGCCACTTTCTGTCTTCAGTTCCAACTTGTGTTCACAGAGGTCGCCCGCTAGACTTCACGCACCGATTCAATTAACTTTGGACCCACTTCGGTCGCTGCAAGGTCTAACGCGCTAATCTCTGAAGACTAGACTGCCAATGACGGGGAGATTGAGGTTCGAATCTTGATCGGGTGTACTGGAGGTTTTTTCCTAAATTGGTTTCCATTCTCCCTCCACGCAAATGCGGGTGTACTTCATATAAATGTTACCTTACTCCATAGGCCATTAGCGCAATTAGTACATAATTAGTACGGGTAGTGAAATCCGTTGCAAATAAAAGTGAATTAAAAAATAAATTATTTTGAGAATGAGACACGCGTATCATTTATTAAGTAAGTGAGCCAGAACAAATAGTAATATCTTCTTTCACAAACGACCCACCTCGGTGGCGTAGTTAGTTAGCGCGCTGGTTTCGTGTCGAGCTAGACTGCCGATGACGTGGAGATCGAGGTTCGAATCTAGCTCGGGTGAACTGAAGCTGTTTTTCCTTAATGGCTTCCCACTCTCCATCCACGCAATTGCGGGTTCACCTCCTATATATTTTACCTTCCCAATTATTAACCCATTAGTGTAATTAGTACTTAAGCGTATAACCCGAATGGGTAGTAAGAGGCGGTGCTAAGTATACTTTTCATATATGACTTAGGGAAAAGTACCAATGGGACTACTGTGGCTGTATAAGTGTGTCACTTCCTTATTATTTTTCTACCAAAACATAGTTCTCGTCCAAGTTTGAAACACATGGAGCTGACCATGAAGTTTTTTCATTTCGATGTGACCAATATCTAAAAGCTTGAGTAATTCCAGTTAGTTTAGTGCAACAAATAAAACAAACAGTATTTTGTTACAGACAAAGTGATGAGTAATGAATACAAAATATCGACACTTCCTTATGAAAAACACTTTAACACAACACAACACAATTGGATGAGAATTTATGATAAATAAATCAATTTTAAATGATTTAATCAAATCTTGATACAAACATAATTTGCACTAAAGTATGATTTTATTTTACCGATCATTAATATAACAAAACATTAAAAACGATAAAAAGGCTTTTATGATAATAGTAAGAGGTAGGTATGAAAGTATTTTTTGGTAGAATTACACTAACATTTTCGTGGAGATAGAAGAGGAAAATCACTCTAAACTCAACTTATTAGAATTCGTCAGCAAAATTAAATGCGAGTCTGATGCTAGTGAGGGTCGATATATTTACAGGCGTACATACATGTATACATACATATATATACATACATACATGCATACATACATACATACATATATACATACATACATACATACATGCATACATACATACATGCATACATACATACATACATATATATGTATACATATTATATACATATATATATATACATATATATGTATACATATATATATACATATATATATATATATATATATATATATATATATATATACATATATCTATAATTATGTATCTATGATTCTTTTGTTTCTTAGTTTCATATTAACACTAGGCTAACTAGTTCAAGAGTGTCCAAATAAATTATTATTATTAGCACCGCGTCTTACTACCCGTTCGGGTTATACGCACTTACGCTAATGTGTAATGGTAGGGTGATTGTGAGATGAAATGAAGGACCTACAGTTTAAAGTGGAATCCGAACCACGGTGGCGACCTGGCATTCCACTCCAAATAAATAATACTGGGTGAAATAAAAATGGTTCACCCCTTTTGTTTATTATTTTTGTATACAACTAAGAGCTATATAAAACAATTTTTAATTGGCAAATTACTTTGCAAAAAGTGGAGTTTATTTTGGATCCAATTGGTATATTTATTATAGGCTATATTTATAGAGGAACACCCGCCTCGGTGGCGTAGTTGGCTAACGCGCTAGTTGGGTTGAGCTCGACTGCTGAGGACGGGGAGATCGAGGTTTGAATCTAGCTCGGGTGAACTGAAGCTTGTAATGGACTTAAATTTAATAAAACCAATTTCGATCTGACTAAAAATGGCATTTTTTGATGAACTGATCAGTAAAAAACGTATGTCCAAATAAAAAATCAACATATTTATAATGGTTGTTCGTCAATATAAAGTCCACAAGAATCTCTTTCATGTTGAATCACACTATACATAACAATCAAACGATTGAGATGTCAGTAATGAATTTCAATGTGGTTCTATTATGAGTGACATTAGACTTAGCGAATAAAAAATACCGAATTCAAGTCTCTATCATTTTAGACTTTTATACTGCTCACATATGTATATGCACCAGCGGACAACTGGACTGGGGAAATTAATTTTAGATCTTTGAAAGGGAGATGTTCAATCGAAACAAAATCTTATATGCATATAGTATCAACCTTCTATTTAAAAATACATTGTTTATGAGTCACAAGAGATATTTTAAGAAATTGAGCTCATTTTATTGACAATCATAGGGAACACCGAGTGAAATTAGAGCACAAATAGAGGAGCTACGTTGAAGAGTAGTGTTAGGCGTGTATTCAAAAGGCATTGAGGAACAGCTATAAAAATTGTCACATTTATAAAAGAAGTGACACGTAATAATCAAATAATCTCATTAGTAAAATAGTAATGTGAGTTTTGTATACCAAGACTACCGAGGTCAACCATGTACTAATAAAAAATATTATTCCAAGCGGAGTAGGTTCAATGATTATGTAATCCACGCTAGACCCTTACAAATTAAGAAACTCATTATCTAGAAGAATTACGGTCACTTTGTCATAGCTTGTAAAAAGACCACTCGCATGGGGCATCCCTCTTTAAAGATTATGTATTACTTTGCTAAATATTGTTTTAGTTTTTTAATAACCATATCTATCTCACAATAGTATAGCAATACTACCATACACTATGCTGGTTTACACCTACATATGTACGAACGAGTAGATAGTCATGTTTCGCTTTTGCTCTAGGTTGAACATTTTACTGACCGACCCCCCTTCATCCCTTGTTGGAGCAGAGTGTGATCTGATAAAAAGTTCACTCCCTCTGTATGACACTCTGATGGGGGTATCACACACACGTGTGGCCATTTGAAATCCCGCCAGGCCAAACTGATCAGCGAGTGTTTTTTGAGAATCAGGGCTTAAAATGGTACAATAACTTCTGACTCTTTGATTGGTTAACATAACGCATCACATGAGCTTAGACATATATATTAGAAAGGTTAATTAGCCACCTCTGGTATTCTGTCTTTAGTAAAGTTCACGAGTAAGGTAAAAAACTTTGACGTCAGACATTTTGTCAAAGTCTACCGCTGAACTTTAGACACAAATTATTCAACTTAATCATTTAAAGAGAAAATAACTAATATCACGATTGAGAAAACTTAGTCACTTCACGCACATAGCTTTTTAATTTATGTTATACTAATGCATTTTAATTTATCTTCCAACTAACAATTTAAAACCAATACAACAAACACATAATTTCAAAATAAAAAGTGGCTTCAAGAAAAACATTTATTTTGCAATTTGTTAAAAAAAAATAATCCTGAGTTAACTCTAAAAAAGCCTCAACCAACCAGATTAGTGAAGTCAGAATGAAGGGCTCAGCAAAAATAAATAAACGATCTAGTATTTTTGGATGTATTTAAATACAAACTGAAAAAACAAAACAAAAAAAAACAGAGTTATTAGGCTAAAATGAATGGAAATTATATCATTGTCGTTTTAGACAGCTAAAGTGATGTCAGTGTAGGGCAGGGTATAATTTTTACTGATCGACATAGACACCGCTAACACAGAACAAACCCGCCTCATGGACCGCATGGTCTGAGGCAAGGAAGGTCAAGGGATGGGGTATCGAAAGAAAAGTGTCGGTAACAGTAGGTATCAGTATGGAAATGTATATAAACTTTTCTGCCACATCTGCTTGGGGCACCCTTGAGTTAACTGAGTTCGTTGAGCTCTAAAAACACTTATTTTGTTTAGTTTGTGATGACCTTGCTCACTGATAAAGGAAGGGTAGTAGACTGGTCTCCACTCGCCCCTTCAGGCATCAGGATGTATTGATAAACAAAGATGAAAGAACAGCTATGAATTATGATGAACTAAAAGATATTGAATACTCTAGTTGCTTCTTGCTTGTCAAGCAGAGAATGAGTGAAAATTGAGAAATATTGTCATTTGTTCTTCCTCCACAGTCCACCCCAGTAAACATTTAATACCAGCAAGAGTAAAGATAACAAAATAGTTGCGTATTTCGATTCCGATCCGATATCGGAGTCTGAGTACTAATATAAGTAAAAGTATCGTAAAAAAATGTATTGAGAGAAAAAATACTAATATTTAAAGGAAAATATCGATATTAGTAAAGTATCAATACTTTTTTCACATCCCTACGGACAAGGATGGGTCTTTTGAGGTGTTCGGTGTGGCCTCTTCGCATACTCTGTCCATTATGGCTCTTCATCGTTTATACATAAATTATACATTCTAAACTCTGATTTTATTCCTACTATTTAATAAAATTAAATGTTTTATTAACTGTTTGGATGTTACTTTGTAGAACTCCATTCTTGAGTGATTTTCTATTAGAGTTTATCATATTACGTGCTGATACATACAGGATGGGACAGAAACGCTTAGACGATTAGTAACTTGAAAATTAACACTAATTGAAAAGTAAATATTCACTTACTAAATAAAATAAAATTACATAAAACACTTTTTCAAGATAATGTTATTCAGGTGAGCTCCACAGGACGTCAAGTCATTCCACCCACCCTGCGGGTATTATACAATTGAGTTTGAAAGTAAACCAAGATTCATGGAGAACAAACTTGAGAAAAAGCTAAAGAACTTTTTATGTCAAATATTTTATAATTTGTATTTTATTTTTTAATAAGTGCTCCTCTATATATATATATATATATATATATATTTATTATTTAGCACCGCGTCTTACTACCCGTTCGGGTTATACGCTTTAATTACTAGTTACGGTAATGGATTAGGTATTGGAAAGATTTAATTAGAGGAAGTGAACCCGCATTTGCGTGGAGGGAGAGTGGAAAGCCACTCAGGAAAAACCACCCCTAGTTCACCCGACCGAGATTCGAACCTCGATCTCCCCGTACTCAGCAGTCGAGCTCAACCCAACTAGCGCGTTAGCCAACTACGCCACCGAGGCGGGTGTTCCTCTATAAATATAGCCTATAATAAATATAAATACAATTTAAATTTGTCCTCGTTAAATAAAAAGGAGAAATAGTAGACTATGAGGTATTAAAATACATTATCTTTCTTCAATTGAGAAATTACATCTGGACACGGGAATCAAACCTGGGACCTTTGACTTAGTACGCTAATGCTCTACCACTGAGCTATAATGGAGTCAACCAGAGTTAGGCTGATTCTTCACTTATATTTTAAGGCAGAGTTGTTTGTGATGGACGTACGTTAGAGCGTTGGCGTACTATGCCAATGATCCCGGGTTCGATTCCCCTGTCCAGGTGTCATTTATAAAATTAAAGAATTTGATATTTATATGCGTCTATAACCGTAATTAACAAATATAGTAGCTAGGCTTTTTAATACATCAAAAATACACTAAATTATATTTAGGTTATAATTTTTGACAAAGTTTACTGCACATGAAGTGTGTGGCCTTATGAGGTTTCTGTGGAGTGACACGCGAGGCGCTCTTCCAATGTCAAATTGTTCTCCAACCCTGGTCTAAGGCATCACTTCCGGTTTGGACTGGCCTGATGATGACGGGTGATCGGGGTTTGAATCTTGACTTGTTCTACTATGGTTCCTCCACTCTCCTTCCATGAAAATGCTGGTATATTACATCTAATATGTTCCCTTCCTCATCCCTAACCCATTAGAGTAATTACCATATATGCGTATAACCTGACCAGATAATAAGACGGGGGATAGAAAACTTAGCACCAAACGATTGCGTTAAATATTGCCTATAGTGATACACCGGAAATGGTCCCTATCACTTATTTTAGGCTATCACTTCCGACCAATGTGTAGTACTAACGATTGTTATCTTTTTTTTTTAATGAGCATCACCTACGTAGCACTTACAGTTGCTTTAAACTTTGTCGTTAGTACTTCACCGGAAGAAGGTGGGTGGGGCAAAGTTGGCATCAAGTTGGCCCCGCCCACTGATTATGCGTTATATAAAGATGGTTACACAAATAAAAACACTTAAGTTTTAATACATGAATTTTTACTTGAGAGTGTGACTTTAAGAATTAAAAATACGCCAGGCAATCAAATCAGAGATGATTGTGAGTTTCACAATAAAATCGTTAACTGTTGACCTCACATATTCGGAATTTTGGAAACATAAAGTCGAATTTGTTTTGCAAGAAAATCAAACAAACGTATTTTCCTGTGGATGTTTAAAGACTTCTAGAGCTAAAAGATAGTACTAACCAGTTCTTCTAGTTAGTCTAATATGTGATAATGTATCACGATTATTCACTTAATATAATTACTGTGGAGCAGGAGATATTCTATAAAATTTCTGAACTACTATTTGATATATTAAAAAAACCTTATATATATATAATCTTCTATTTTTACAACCATGGTATTTACACACACTTTTCTATGACCTTACCAAATGTAGACGTTCAACCATTAAGGTTATTTAACAAGGTTATATAAAGCAAGTATCAGAAAATAAAAGGATGACGTCTAATGGCTTTTTTACTGTACGAAGATTTTTTTTCTTCTTAATTTAGCACCGCGTCCTACCAACCGTTCAGGTTGTACGCTGATAAATAGTTGACTGGTATAATTCACATTGGCCTATATAAATAAAGTGAATATATTTTGGTTTCTCTTTAGAAACATATATCCTTTATTCAACTAAAATTAAAGCTAAATAATAATTATAAAGGCATGCCAGAAAGTTAATTTCCCTTCCTGTCTCTACCTAAGTGGTTGAGATTCAAATACGAACCCAATTTAGTAGGAATGAGATTTTTGTTATTTGGGGTTTCCCTTCCGCTCTTCAGGCGAATGTATGTTAGTTCATTTTGACTTGAGCTTCATTATTCCCCCTTTAGCTATATTATTTAAAGGATATAATAGTGAAACATATATAATATATTTATTTGTGTTATGTGTTTGTAAATGTACATTTTATTTCTCCCTACATAGATCTAGCCGTTAAATAACCTCTATGTTAAAACGTATAAGAAGAATTAAATGGTACAACAGATTCACACATGTTATCTCATATTGTAAACTAGTGTTTCGTATAGTTCCAAATTTTCAATAAGCGGTTTTTAATAAACTAACATTAAATAAAGTTTCCTACTGAAACATTAAACTAGGTTATTTATGATATAATACCTCCTTAAATATCCATTTGGATCAAAACCAGTTTAGCCATTTTCGAAAAAAAACAAAAAAAAAACAGTCTTCACTAACTATCATTAGGTGAATATTTCTCCGAAAAACAAGTTTAGGCTGAAGCCTCAGGTACAGACATTCATACTGATAGAATATGGTAAACCCACAGTGTTGAGTTCATTAAGAGTCATCTAAATCTCAAGGTCAAAAATATTCTCTTTATTTTAGAAATTAAAATCAATACATTTGGTGCCAGTCTGGAAAATCAGAAATGCGAAAGCACTCACCGGACTGATGAGTTTTGAAATATACTTTTATTACTACCCTCGAGCTCTTGAATTAGATAATGGTGAACCTAAAACTACTTGATTTAATTGAATAGGCTATAAAGATTGAATTTTATTAAGCCATGTTTAGTCTACATATTCACATGATAAGATGTCGCGAGCCTAACTGTGAATAATATCAATCTTGGTCCAGCTTGTAGGAATCAAACAACGGATCCCCCTAGTCTGAGTCCGTTGGGATAGTCACTTTCATGATTTATGATTTTAACTAGCATAACTCGTACATCGGTGTAATGAATCCAAATTACATTTTTATATTGATTTCTTTAGAGCAATAATTGAAACCATTTGTTTTTTTTACCGTCGCATTCGGAGATCCGTGAAGTTGGCAGCACCACAAACGGCACAAATTATAAGACTTAGTGTTGAATTTGTAGCATAGGAATATCCTAGTCTCATAATTTGTGCCTCATAGTTTTTGTGATAAAACCAAAAAACTCTGGGTGTTGCCTAATGCACGTAGCAGCATCCATAACGGCACAAATTCTGAAACCTATGCCAATATTTAGAGCTGAATTTGTTCCACAAGAATATCCTATCCTTTAAATTTGTTCCATGATAATTTTCAATCAAACACCTAAAAACTTTGTAGCTTCACGCTGTGATTCCCTCTTCGAAGGCTGCTGCATTTCTCTTTCCCCTCTTAATACATTATGTTGACTACACAGTGCTTGCTGTCTTTGAGTGAATATTTATCCCAGGGGTGGGAAAACTTTTGACACTGGAAGTCC
This sequence comes from Timema cristinae, assembly GCA_039000515.1. Taxonomy (NCBI): domain Eukaryota; kingdom Metazoa; phylum Arthropoda; class Insecta; order Phasmatodea; family Timematidae; genus Timema; species Timema cristinae. Next base: position 6,936,824 of record JBCFYV010009882.1, on the reverse strand, counting down.
GCATCGCATGTCCCTTCAATGGTTCCTTATAAGACTTCACACTTATTTTAGGCTGTTGTACAGTAAATTTTTACAAACTTTTACCAAAATTTAATAGTGCGCTAGAATTATATAGATCGATGAGATTGGTTAATTAATATTAAAAATGTATGCTTTAAATTTTTTTATTTTAATTAATTAAAATACACACCGTTTGGTAATGTATCTCTACATATAACATACTAATGTTTTGTGTCTTTCCACATAATCAAGAATCCTCTAAATTACCTAGAAAGCTGAAATCATGCACAATGTAAATATTGACTTGGTTTATCGGGGTTTCATAAGGTCACACAACGATTTCTTTTAAAGTTAAAGATCTAACTTACAACTAAAAAAACTAAGAGTAGTTTACTTTTGGGTGAAAAGAGAAAAAAACAATTTTATCGTAATTGGCTTTCACGATTTTTAATAAAATTCATATCTTGGTACAACATAATATTACTAACAAATTGGTGTATCTAATTGTCTCGGGAAAATTATTTAAAGGGTACTTGGTACGTGCTAGTATTTCCAATTTTTAGTATAGACCATGAGACATACTCGACAGATGAGGTTTCCATGGGGATATTGTAACAATGTATATCGTTTAATTTATAACTGCGAGGAGAAGGATTTGAAGGCCATGATCTAGATCAGCAAGAAACTACGGGCCGCATACGGCCTGCGTCAAAGTTTTGTATCACCTGAAGGATTTTGGACAGTTACATACATCCCATTAACGATAACAGTTTGAGTAGTTATCAAACAACATTTAGGTATGCTAAGAAGCAACATGAGTCATGCCATATTTAAATTTATTTGCTATGACATGTTAGATTTTATCTGCTACTTTCTTTGTGTACCAAAGTTATATAGTTATATGATTAATACATGTATTTTTGTATGAAAATAAATTTCATTATTTAGTAAATTTAGATTTTTGTCACATGCTAGAGACGTTACAGATGTCCATGTGGCCCTCGGGGATAAAAGTTTGCCCACCTTTGATCTAAATCTGAATTATGGCGTTGCTAAGAAGACAAAAATGTAAGTTTTAATAATTTGTTAGGTAACTAGAACACTTACGTAATTAGTCCACCAATTTTCAGCTATTTACCTTATCGGGAAGTTAGAAAATACCTCTAGATTGACAAACATCGTCCAACGCACCCAATAAGCACATTTTAAATAAAGTAAATGTTCTGGCTTCCAAACTGCCTGAAGGGCACCCTCAATACACCTGACTTAAGTTTGAACCCTGATCTCTCCATCATTGGGGGCTCAGTCTATTGTGAGGGTTACAAATTTTAATTTTGAGGAGGTGGGGGGGCCAACTTAAGTGATCTGGGTTTTATCCCAAAAGTATATCTTACAATTAAAAAGGGTTTGTAAATAAAATAAATAAAACATCCTTTTGGGTACATGAGATCTCTCAAAGTCTTGACAAGAGTTAGTGACGAATGTATTTGACTGCCTCACCTGCCTCACCCTCTAGCCACCTCTAAAGCGTTTATCAACAGTTCCTTTGTATGAATGTGTTGACTCTTGCAGCTTGTGTAATCACCATACTGGACACACACACACACACACACACACACACACACATCATATATATATATATATATATATAACACATACACACTCACAGCCAATCATCAATATATATATTGATGATAAGCTCATATTTTCTTATGTATAAGATTGTGGCTGTGTGTGTGTATGTCCAATATATATATAAGTGTACCCACATTTTCGTGGGGAGAGAGAGAGAGAGAGAGAGAAATAGAGTGAAAACACGATTTAGGGAAAAAAACACTCAGTATACCCGCCCAAGATTTGAACCCCGATCTTCCCATCATCGCCACCAAAATGACTGTGATTTAAATTTGCTTTAAGCGCTCATCATTGGGAACTTTGACCACAGAATATCTCGTTCTCTCTGGTTAACTGGTGATATGGAGGTCAGAGTTCGAACTTTGGTCAGGTGCTTTAACTTTATTTTACAAAATGTTTTCTCACTCTTAGTTCCTCGCAAATTCAAAAACAACTTCTCAACCTCACCTTACCTACTTCCAACCTATAAGTGTAAACTACTCTGTCTACAAAATCTAATATCTATAATACGTTTTAGGCCTTCTGTCAATAACAAATTTATTTTACTAACTGAAAAAGTGTATTTTTTTCTGTACATCCCGTTTGTCTACCCATTCAGGCTGTATGCATGTTTTACACTAATGAGCTGGGGATGATGAAGGTGTACTTTAGAGAAAATATGCTGGCATTCGAGTGTACGGAAAGTTGGAAACCAATTAGTAAAAAAATCTTTAGTCCACTCAACAAAGATTCGAACTCTTGACCTCCCGCCGCCTTCAGTCTAGTCTATTGCGAGAGTAACGGCATAGACCATGTGAACACTGATTTGGCTAATTGTATAATTATAAGCTATAGTTAGTTACTGATTGATATCAAATCACTGTTAACGAGTTATAAGGGGTATAGTTTGCTGTTTTCGATTTTTATTTATTTTTTATTTTACTAGGCCTATATTTTGTTAAAAAAAACTAACTAGCTTATGCTGCTTAAACTTACTCTAGGAGGACAAGTATATGAGATGTACAGTACATTACACAATTAAATAATTGTAAAAAGTGAATAGACAGTTACTTTTATTTTATAAGCATTTCAAAAGTGATCAAATTGCTCTCTATTTAATAATACATAGCTACTGTCCTTTTTATACCTGAGTAATTTTATTTGATCTCTTTTTGAAGTGCGCTACATATTGTTGCTATTACTAACTAATATATATTTTTAATCTAGTTCTAATAATTTGATTTATTAATCACCGATAATTTACCATCTCAAAAATAATTAGATATCTGTATTGTGAAATGTCTGGTTTAGAATATTATGAGTTTAGAGAGCAGGTAAGCCTTTTTTATAAAAACCAAGAATATTCACATTTTATGAAGGGGTTACCATTTTCCGCTACTTACGGTCAGTGCTTATAATGGTTGCAGATACGTTCTAACGGCTAACCCCCTCACGCCACGCTCCTTCCTGCGTTACACTCAATGCCAGAAAATTATAGCCTCATATGTCCTCAGTTTCCTTTGACGTATCACCTTAAATGATCAGTGAAGCTTTATTTAAATCAATGTCTTGAAACAGAACGAGGATACGTCATCGCTAATACTTATTCGCGTAGTGTTTTAATGAGCAATAATAATAAAACATACCATAAAAGTCTAGGTGTGCCTTCATATATTTTCTATTTTTCCCTCACTGTGGAGTTGTACTAGAATAACAAATTAAGCCGTAGAGCATTGTTGTTCTTGAGACAAGTGTGTGCCTTGCCCAAAAAAGACATTTCACATAAGTTTCAGGTGCGTTCAATTTCCTGAATGGAAAGACAGAGGTTGATATACTCTGTTAACTGCGTTGAGGGCAGTAGCAGTGCGTCGCCGCTTGTGCGCGTGCGCTCTTCGCAAACCGGACGCGCGTGACCACAGTGAACGTGACGTGACACTAAAAAAACCCGCTAACTCACACCCACAATTGAGTTTAAATCCCAATGAATAGGATTTCACAGACGTAAAGCTTATTTATAACTGTCAAAGGAATATGAACGTTCTTCTTTTTGAGATCCTCGTCTTACTAACTATCCGAGGCTATTTATTTACCCTAATGTTCTGGTGCTATAAAGGTAAAATGTAATGGAAATGTACCCGAATTTGCATGTAGGTAACGTAGGAAATCATCTAAATAAAACTCAGTACACCTGTCTGGGATTCGAACCCCAACCTCCATATCAGCAACAAACGAACCAAGAAAATACTACTAAATAATTTAAAACATTAAATTCCTTATTGTTCATTAATTGGTTTTCCTTCATTTACCACTCCTTTAAGTTAGAGCCCTAAATTAATAGATTAGCAAGCAAACTACCGTAAGAATCGATTTGCTACAGCATAACAAAGTCTGTAACATGTCTATCAACTTAACTAATGGTCATGATTAAATTCCCAGTACGGCTGAAAAAATTACCAACAGCTAAATTGGAACTTACTCTTTCACGATGATGAATTAACAACCTGAAGGTGTTGTTTCAGTTTTAGAGCTAAAGGATTTCATTAGCCGTCTGCTGATATAATAAGCTGGTTCAGAAACTTTACATTGAATACCCTAAAGATTATTAATTAAATAAAGGAAAAATCATTATTTATTTATATTTATTTATTTGAGGTATTTAACGTGCATTATCTGAAACGACTGATTATATCAACACACGAGAATTTCTATGAGCGAGCGTGATAAGGCCTACAAATTTTGCCGCGAAAGGTACTTTCACATAGCGTCCAGGGTTCTCTTACATGCCACGATCAACATTGGACCGACACGACCGCTTTATTTCCCCTCCGAAATAAATTGTTCTACGTATTTTAATGGTTCAAGATAATTTGTCGACCCGGCTGAGTTTGAACCCACAAACATCCGGTCCTGAGGTGACCACTTTACCCCAAAACCATCGAGGTCGACAAAATTTAATATCTATTAAGATCTATTTTAAGGACGAGTTTCCAAACATGTTTGAATGCACTTTTCTTATGGATAGATATATATTGGAAAGCAAGTTTTTAGAGCCGTCTGCGACAGGCTAACCACGGACTAACCCAACAAAACTCAATCAACTCAAATGCAGCCAAACGTGTTATTTAAAAAAAAAGTGTTGATGTACAAATGGTGTTGAAATATAGGTTAAGACCAAGATAAACATATTATTAAAAAAAATTAACTGTACATATATTATATAGTGAACATTATTACGTTAATACCCGCCTCGGTGGCGTAGTTAGCTAACGCACTAATTTCGTGTCGAGCTAAAATTCTGAGGTTCAAATCTCACTCAGGTGACCTAGAGTGATTTTTCCTAAATGGCTTTCCACCCTCCCTCCATGCAAGCGTCAGTTCACTTCCTCTTTTGTTAACCTTCGCAATTCCTAACACATTAAAGCAATTAATACTTAAGCGTTTAACCCAAATGGGTAGTAAGATGCGGTGCAAAGTATTATTTCGTTAAGAAGGTAAATTATTTTACAGGTGACACTCAAGCATTAGAACAGCTAATTTGCTGAAGAAAAGCGAAAAAAATGAATGTATTTATGAAAATCGACTAACTAGTATTAAATGTTGGATTTATAAATTAATATCTTCATAGTATAGTGCTAATTATTTTATATTAGAGCCTAATTTTATTTGTGTATAAACTTTTATGTAGGCCATTTTAATAGCCCTTGGTTGTTCTCATTACTAGGTTTAAATTAGCCTCCTTACTATCCCAGATTGAACTAGGTTAATGTGAACCTTTATTTAGCTTCCTTATCATTTGGGATTGAACTAGGTTAATGTGAACCTTTGTTTGGCTTCCTTAACACCTGGGATTGAACTGGGTTAGTATTAAGATTTGTTTGGCTTTCTTACCCCCTGGGATTAAACTAGGTTAATGTTAAACTTTGCTTGTTCTCCTTACCAAATGGGAGTGAACTCGAGTAATGTGAGCCTTTGCTTGGCCTCCTTACCATCTGGGATTTAACTAAGTTAATGTGAATCTTTGTTTGGTTTCCCTACCAGCTGGGATTGAACTAGGTTAGTGTGAACCTTTGTTTGGATTCCTTACCATCTGGGATTAAACTAGAGTAATGTGAAACTTTATCTGGCCTCCTTACCAAATGGGAGTGAACTCGAGTAATGTGAGCCTTTGCTTGGCCTCCTTACCATCTGGGATTTAACTAAGTTAATGTGAATCTTTGTTTGGTTCCCCTACCAGCTGGGATTGAACTAGGTTAGTGTGAACCTTTGTTTGGATTCCTTACCATCTGGGATTAAACTAGAGTAATGTGAAACTTTATCTGGCCTCCTTACCAAATGGGAGTGAACTCGAGTAATGTGAGCCTTTGCTTGGCCTCCTTACCATCTGGGATTTAACTAAGTTAATGTGAATCTTTGTTTGGTTTCCCTACCAGCTGGGATTGAACTAGGTTAGTGTGAACCTTTGTTTGGATTCCTCACCACCTGAGATTGAACTGGGTTAGTATTAAGCTTTGTTTTGATTTCTTACCACCTGAAATTGAACTAGATTAATGTGAACCTTTGTTTGGCCTCCTTACCACATGTTATTGAACTAGGTTAATGTGAACCTTTATTTGGCTTCCTTATCACCTGGGATTGAACTAGGTTAGTGTGAGCCTTTGTTCAGCCTCCTTACCACATAGGAATGAACTAGGTTAATGCGAACCCTCGTTTGTCCTTATCACCTGGGATTGAACAAAGTTAATAATAATATTAGCACCGCGTCTTACTACCCGTTCGGGTTATATGCTTTAAATACTAATTACGCTAATGGATTAGGAATTGGGAAGGTTGAATTAGGGGAAGTGAACCCGCATTTGCGTGGAGGGAGAGTGGAAAACCATTTAGGAAAAACCACCCCCAGTTCACCCGACCGAGATTCGAACCTCGATCTCCCCGTCCTCAGCAGTCGAGCTCAACACGTCTAGCGCGTTAGCCAACTACGCCACCGAGGCGGGTTAAGTTAAGATGAACCTTTCTTTTGCTTCCTTACCAACTAGTTTTAAACTACTAAACGAAGTGGCTTTGCTTTGCCTAGGTGACCTTTCCGTCATTACAATACTATGATTAAGTAAAAACAATAACATATTTTATAAACCAATTGTATTTTTAGAATGATACACTAAAAGTATTAAAAAAATAAGTGTATAATAAACATTTATATTTTTTAAAGCATAAGTTTCAATAAATACTCACACTGGTGGGCATATAAATAAAGAATTCTCATGTCTTGTTTTATGATGATGGGAAGGTTGGGGATCTAATACCACGTGTGTGTACTGAGGTGGGCTTTCCCTCTTCCTCTACACAAATGATGATGCTTTACCTAAAAATTCTACCTTTACTATCCATAAACCCTTACTGAACATATGTGACCATCACGGAAACATAGTAAGACGAGGAACACGTACATTTAAGTTAACAAAAGCATATCCTTCTCCATTATAATAATATTTGAGGATATTTTCAAGGTATACCAAACTAAGAAATGCCCTTATAAAATATTTTATTATCCATAATAAATAAATAATTGAAAACAGATCACAGAATGGCAAGCTAAATTCTGTGGCCCACTGACAGTTTGCAGGTGCAAGTATTATATTAATTTTATTTCAGAAGGAATGAATGTATGTATGTGCAATCCACAAAATGTGTATAATATCCCTGGTAGGGTTGTGTGAGTGTGTTTATGTACTCATACATAAAAGTGTTCAGAGGTCTCTGTATGGTTATAAATATATATACTGCTAAAGTTGAGTAAAAGCAATAAAACGAAGGCAAACACAACGATAAATTTTACGTATACGTACATTAATTGTCTGTTGCTTTTTTTCATCTCCTGTTCCCTTACCTTATTTTAAACAGTAATAAAATAACGAAAAAATAGGCGTACGTTCATGGCTCATAAAAATTTTTATTTTTCGCGCATTTTATGAGGATAATTGCAAGTCATTCTAGGCTTTGAAAATTTTGGTTGTACATGTGCCTAGGCACAAAGGGAAAAGACATGTTAAAAGTATAAACTCTTCCTCTTAAATGTATTCAACATATTACATTAAACGTTCTATCATAAGCTTAGGTAAGTTTATTTGTTGATATAATTTTTCCTTAAATTTAAATTATTAATATTTGAATACTTTTTTCATAATTTGTAGATTTTGTCTGTTGTTGTAGAGTGCTTGTTGAAACTAATCACTAAAATTCTCTTATCTAATTACACGAAAGCACATTTAATTGTATTCATGTTTAGGTATAAAAATACTTGAGTGGGTTGAAGACAAAAAAACAAATTACATCGATAAATGATCAAAGAAATTCTTTGTAAATAAGCAAATAAAACGGTTGACTATTTTTCATTAGCAAAGCTCAAATCCAATTAACCTAACCACTAACAAGTCACCCTGATTGATATATTAGCATAGTGTTACACCACTTGGGATTCCTGGGAGGTCCTGCCTTTATACATCTCCGCTAGATACTTCAAATTTAATGTTTGCTGTCAAGATATTGTTGGTTTGTAATTCACATTACTCAACAGTTAACGGGAAATAGCAATAAATGGTTAGCATTGAACTCAAAAACAACATAGATTACAATAGTTAAAAGTAAATACACTAAATTTTAAATAGTAGGGTTACATGATTACTTTCTTTTTGTATCTCTTTTTCTAGGTCTTGAACAAATGTATATCATATAAGATGGTCACAAGTGTTTTAATGAAAAGTGATTTTAATTGAAAAAACATAAAAATGGTTTAGTTGATGTACTGTACAATAAAAAATTAAATTATCAAAGTGGGTTTAGAAATAATCTGGCTCTCTCCCTCTATATGTAAATTTATTAATTATAAATACATATATATTTATATAAAGATATATATTGACATATATAGATTTAATATGCCTATAGATCAATGTATATATTCTATACTAGCCCCTTACCCCGTAAAAAAATATTGTAAGGAATCCTGTAAAACAAAGCTTCAAATCATTCATCATGTCAATATAAAAACCAAACTTTTTTACTTTTTTTTTAAAATACAGTCCTACCATCACTGTATAGCCCCCTCCCTCTCTTTATCTTCCCTCCTATTTTCATCTCATTCCTCTATAATTTTGTTTGCTCTAGGCGCGAAAGGAATTGTGTATACACCAATCAAACAAATTGTTAAAATCAAATTAATTTTTCAGCTTCCTCCACTTTCATTTACTCCCCTTGTTTCCCCAAATTTTATTTTAATCTTTTTTTTTGCATTCCTCCACTACGTATATTTCTCTTTCCTCACCCCTACCCCTCCACCCCCTTCAACCAACCACACTTTCCCTTCAACACTTTTTTTTTCCAATGACTATATAATATACTATCGACATTTTTATGAGGAATAAATTAAATTTTCAAAATAAAATATAGCCTATGTTACTCGCTGATAATGTAGCTTTGTATTGGTGAAAGAAGTTTTAAAATCGGTCCAGTAGTTTTTGAGTTTATCCATTACAAACAAAAAAACAAAAAATCAAATCTTTCTTCTTTATAATATTAGTATAGATATATAGTGCATATATCAATAAGTATAAGGATATTTTAAATATACTGATATAATCAATTTTTATAGCTTTATATATTTAAATAGATAAATATATACTTCAATATACATATATCAATACATATAGCTATACCTATATAGGCCTGTAGGTTATTAATATACATCGTTATATATTGATAAATATATAGGATATATTGATATGTAGATCAAAATATCTATATAGATTTATATTCTAATATATGTATATCAATATACAAATAAATTTAAATAAATACATTAATATATGTCAATATATATATATATATATATATATATATATATACATATTAACACATACACACACACATATTATATATATATATATATATATATGTGTGTGTGTGTGTGTATGTGTTAATATGTATATTGATTTATATAAATGTATTGATACATTTTAATATATATTTATAAGAACATATTTATATTGATGTTTATATCAATATTGATATATGTACATATCAATATAATATTTATACATATTTGTATATATATATAAATTTTGAACCTTAACCTTTACACTTTCATTCAAATTTAATCGTTTTTCTTAAATTTTTACTTAAGTATTTAACATTTACAAATGCTTTATCCAAGGTTCTTGGCAGATTTAATCACTATTTTTTAAATTGAAATGAAAATTACTTCAAAGTTAGTGTTTTTAAGATATCCTGTTCTTTGGATATGGAATTTTGTATTGATGTTATTATCAGTGGCTGTGGCTTACATCATAATAGATTAATAGTAATATATAGAAGTAAATGCAAATTATTATTATTATTATTATTATTATTATTAGCATCACGTCTTACTACCCGTTCGGATTACGCACACGCTAATGTGTAATGGTAGGGTGATTGTGAGATGAAATGGAGAACTTACAGTTTAAAGTGGGATCCGAACCACGGTGGAGGCTTGGCATTCCCCACATTCACAAGATGTGATTAATTCATGTCTTGTCAGAGATGAAGGAAGGGTTTGACAATCTGATGAATATGTGCCGGGACTGAGAATTGAACCCCGGACCCCCAGCAAAGAAGTCTGACACCTTACCCCTTGACAACCATGTCCTAAATGCAAATTAACGTTTGTCATCTATTTCTTGTGTCTTTTAAAGTATCTAACGGCCATTTTCTGAACCGGCTGATTAGATCGGCACACGACTTAAACCAACTTACTTAAATCTAAAACAGACACAGACACACCAACCAGTCAGTGCCTTGCCCTTAATTCATCAAGGTGAAAAGAACAAAAAACACATTTCATCAGTTATACATTTTTCGGTCATGACAGGAATTGAACCTGGGATCCTTAGCTCAGTGAACAGAAATGCTACCTGATGAGCTGTGGTGTAGGAACAGAAAATCTGCAATTTTTCATATTTCATTTAAAATTTCATTATTATATAATGTATATAAAATACAGATATTTTATATTGTGGGCTTGTTGGTAAAAAATAGAATTAATTGTTTTATACATACATATATAACATATATATGTTTTATATATGTTATATATATGTATATACATATATATACATATATATGTATATATATGTATATACATATATATACACACATATATACATATATATACACACATATATACATATATATACACACATATATACATATATATGTATATATATGTATATACATATATATACATATATATGTATATAAATTGATTCATATCAATATATATTGATTTATTTCAATATATATCAATATTATATTTACTATATTAATTTATAGAAATATATGTATATTAGTGGTGGGCCAATAGCTTCTTTTCTCGATTCCGATACATTGCTCGATACTATCAATTCATCTCCTTGATACTCGAAACCCTATTCGATACCATTCAACATAAAATAGAATAAATCCCAATTTTGTAAGGGGGCGTTCAAATATTGTGTAAGCACCTTAGGTGGGGACGGGGGTTAGAGCTTTGCTTATTTTTTGCTGACAAAGGGGTTAGGGGGTTAGGGGGTTAGAACAGTGCCTACGTAAAACAGAGAAAGATAGGAAAATTGAGGGAGGGTGCATCGCAAGCCGCTTGGACTTCGGGCAGCAATGAAGATGCTGAGTGGCTAATCAAGGAAGTGGAAAGCCTATAGAAGTAAGCCAAAGCTTTATTGACCTAGCCCCCCCTCCTCTTCAAATAATAACACAATAATTGAAAGTTAGGAGAAAATAATAAAACTACCAGAAGAATAGCTCCAGCTCAACTAACCGGCAGTGGCAACGACGCCCCTTTACACTCGGGACCACTGGGTGTGCCCAGGAACATTACTGAATTGTACAATGTAACTAATTTTAAATTATAATAAAAAAATATTGATAATTGTGTGTTGTTATTATTATTGTGGTTTCTTTCTGAGTCCAGATTCAGATCCTACCTAATAAGGCATGCCTCCTAAATTATAAAAACTTGGATTCAAGGAACTTGGTCATCGGATTTATCTCCCCTAAGTACAGGAAGAAAATACATAAATAGCTTGATCTCAAGTGCAGATTTCTTGATTTCCAACTTCCAATGTTCAGACCACTCTGGATGATAATAGTTTAAATGTTGCATTTTATTATTTTTTGTATGTACAGTACCTAACACATTTAACAAAATTTTACTTTAAGGTTTTAACTATCGAATACATTTTACAAGAATCTATGATATATGAAAATAATTTTCATTATTAATACCCACTTCATTGGCCGCATGGCTTAAGGCGCCACTCGCTCAATAGATTAGACTGTCAAGGCGGTGAGGTCGGGCCTTGATTCTGGGCAGGTGTACTGAGAGTGGTTTATACTAAATGATTTTCCACTTCCCCTCTCACACATTAGAGCAATTTAGTAGGTCTAAATAGGCTTAGTAGGTCTACCCTTACGGGTAGTAGATGCATTGCTAAAAACTACTAATAAAAATGGTAAATTCGATCAAAAGTGTTATTACTACATTAACTAGTGTATGTAGTCTTTTACCTAAAGAGTTGGCTCAGTTACAGCGAGACCGATTGGTGGGATCAATCAACCTGACACGGGAAACGGGACATTGTTATATTCAAGTCCAGCAGGGATAAACATTGAACAGCGACCCATTATGTGCTACGGGGTGGGTTTTTATGTATATTTTCCCACCCCAACCTACAGAAAGCATCTTTCAGCCCACCAGGGCGCCATTGTAAATCTATGTGAAGTTTGTTATATGTCCTATGTCGTGTGTGTTTTCGAGAGCCCTTCGGGGCTGGTGTCGACTGTTTGTCTCTTTATGTTTCTCTTGTTTTTATTCATGTTTATATATATATATATATATATATATATATATATTGTAAGCAATATCCCGTCCTAATTCATGTGTTCATGAAGGAGGCGGGACATTACAATTCGTTTACCTATGTTGCATCCCCTGATGGCAGCTTGAAATAATTAATGAAATCTATCCTCTCTATAAACCTCTATAATTTTGCAACCTCTATGTTTTTTTTTGTTTGTTTTGTTTACCATGGCAATGATTGTTAGAAGTTATAAATGAAAAAGGACGCGAAAGAAAAGTGACGCGCTGGTTTAGAGACATGGAAAAAAAAAATGTAAATGAATGTAAATAAAAAGGATTGGATTTGAGGTACGAAGTTTTTCGTTCTATCAGCGAGTGCTGGTTAGAGTCGAGGACTGGACCTCAATTTTCTTTGAAACGGGGAAGATTGTTCATTTTTGAAGACCTAGAAGTATGTGTGCTACAGACATTATCAGAGAAGGTTATGCAACTTGTGTTTGGCATCATCACCTCAAATACTACAGGAAAACGCGTGAGATGTTTTTATTATTATTGACAGTTCAGGACCACTAATTCGCAGTTACCACCAATGTATATGTTATTTTACTTAAAGGCTCTTATGCCGCAATGTTTCACGGCTTAGATTTTATAAATTACTCTGGTACCGGATAGGTAGGACTTTCTTTTAAAATAACAACTGCCACAATTAAAATATATATATATATATATATATATATATATACTATTTGAGTATTTGAATCTTAGATATTTAAAATTTCACTATACTTATAATATGACTTTTTTCTTTTTTCTTTACTTCTATTTTGGTTACATTTATGTTCCACCCTTCTGGTGAGATTGTTGGTCCCTTTTTCAAGCTCATATTAAGAGTAATTTAAATTGTGAGTATTACTTAACTTACTGGCGCCCACCCGTTTATTTCACTAGAATTTAGCACTTCACGACGAGCTACAGGATTACCGTGGATACATATCAGAGGGTAAGTTTACCTGGTAATTATGTCTATCGCTACTGGGCCACATTAAAGCCACAAAAATATTTTTCCTTGCCACATCACCACGGATACCTCGAGAGGTTAGAGTCTCAGTTTTTTTAGGTGCTCTATCGACTGAGTTGGTCATCGTGGGAGGGAGGTTATAATACTACCCCCCCTATAACGTTACAATATATAAATATTTATGTAATAATAAAATAAAACCCTTTGAATAAACAAACAAACAAACATTAAACATAGATGTTGACGGTCCGATGTTTTCCTCATAGATGATTTTCAACCATCATTGTTTTGTAGCAATGTCCGATACAGCGATAGGTTTATGTGTTTGTTTTAAAAAAAAAAATTGTATTATTAGTTTTTAATACAACTGTTTGAATTGATACATGAGTTTCATGTTCATTTATTACAAATATACTTCAGTTACAGTTTCAATTGGTTTGAAAAATATTACCGATGTTTCTGGTTCTATAACATCGATGTTTTCAGACGATGTTTTATTTCATCTTTATTAGTTTATTAATAGGGATATCGATTTTTACTTTCTTTCTTGCTATCTTACGGGTAGAGAAAGTATTGTGATCGTAAGAAAAAAATTTGAACTCGAGATTTCGATGAATCTCGAAGTTTCATTACCCCCCCCCCCCCCTCGAGTCCATTTTTTTTTTTTTTTAATTTCCGTTTGTCTCTGTCTGTCTGAACCTCCAACTAGAGCCTAAACTATTTTACCGATCAGGCTAAGCCTTGGTATCTAGGGTTTTAATAGGGTTGCCCAGAAGGGTTTTGGAAAAGGATATCTAACCCTAAAATTAATGGTAGTTTACTGAAGGGCAAAAATAGAAAAAGTCGATTTTCTCAAAATCAGCTATAATGATTTTGATTAAATTTCATTTCTAAACATTTATAAATATTCTAAACAAATTGGATACTCTCAATATTTCGGCAAAATGACTATAAGGGCTCCGGTCTGATAAGTAAATTATATATTTTTTTATAATATCTCTTAAGATATTAGAGATATGAAATTACTTATCATTACAAATATGTAGGTCTATTTATAATACAAATATTTTATTTGAAGCATATTTTTATTAAACTAATAACTTTCAAGCTATATGCAAATATATATATACATTTATATATATATATTATAAATTTTCGAACACAAAAGGTAACGTATTGCGACCGTAAAAAAAAATCTAACCTGAAATGTTGATGGATGTCGACGTCTAATGACCCCCCAAACCCTAAAAGGTGGTATTTGCAATACCGTCTGTCTGTTTTAACTTAAAATTAAGAGTAGTTTAATAAATGGCGAAAAGAGAAAAAATAAATCTTCTCAAAATCGGCTCTAACGATTTTGATTAAAATTCGTATCTAGCCGTTGATAAAGATTATAAATAAATTGACTATTTTCATTTTCCCATGATATATTTTTATTAAACCAACAGTTTCTGAGATATTGGTAAATATATTAATACAGTTTTGTGACCTTTAGTTGTAAAGCGATACTAATTGAGTTTTAACGCAATAATTCTCCAATGCAATAGAGTAATTTAATTTAAGTAAGTCTCTTAAAAAGTTTATGTTGTTTCTCCTTAAACCTCTTAGGAGAAATGTTTGTACAACAATGATTTATCTCCATTTTAGACTCAATAGTCTATATCTACATTTTTTACTGGCCAAAATTTATAAATGAGGAATTTAATAACAATGCGATGGCATAAAGATTTTTAACACCTAATAAAATGTCAAACATTTAACCAGAAGTTGATATTGTAATACAAAGTGTTGACCCTTGTGGACCCATTATTGATTTTTTTTTATCGGTCCAAACATACAAAAGAAGACATTAATTCTGTAAAAATAAAATTATAAAACTTATAACGTGGACAAAAAACAGTTTTACATAAGTATAGTCCAATTTATGCTTGGGTTTGCTAGTGTATATTATTTCGTTTTACGTGAATTACGAGTTTTGGGTAAATATCTCCATTTTTAAACAATAGAGCGAGAAAGTCCGTGTGGAGCTCCGTAACATTCATTTCCCTCAATGTTCATCTAAATTATAGTCATATTTGAGTGCATTAGAATGGCTTTCTATTTGTTTGTTTTTAAGAAAGATGTGACCCCATTCATGTAAATAAGCATCTGTATCACCTGTCAAACTCATTTCATCACCTGTCAAACTCATTTCATCACCTGTCAAACTCATTTCATCTAGTTTTCTGGTGCTGGGGAGGTTGGGATTCAAATATTAGTTGGGTTTAAGAGTGTTTTTTTTTCTAAATGTTTTCCCACTTTTCTTCCACGCAAATGCGGGAAAATTTCCAGGATAATTATACCTTACTCTTTCCTAATCCTGAACTCTAGTAAAACGCAGTGGCTTTTGACTTTATGTTAAATAAAACCAGTATTGGGAACAAATGATTATGAACATTTTTGGCTTCGAGATTATACTGAATCTATGTTTTATGTGATTCCAAACCCAAAAAAGTGGATTTTACAATTCTTTCTGTTTATCTGTCTGTCCACCATAAGGGATAGAGCTGAAATGGTTTGATGGATTTTATTAACTTTTTTATTTTGTCCTTAGCTCCCAAATTAAGGATGGTTTACAAATAACTAATTTTTAAAAATTTGAAATATTTCAAAAATGTGATCCAACGATTGTGTTTAAAAGGATATCGGAACTGTTTGAAACGACAAATAACACTGCAATCTTTTAAAAATGGCACACATGATTTGGTTTAAAATGAGAATAAGAGTAGTTTTTTGCGTGATTACTGATAAGTAATTCAATTTGCTCGTTTTTATTAAATAAGTAAGCATTTAAAGATAGGGCTTAGTTTGCTAAATAATTATTATTATTATTATTTTTTTTCAAAATGATCTTACTGTTTTTTTAATTAGTATATTTTACACTATAGATAACAATGCATGTTTATTTTTCTAAAATATTTTAATTTAAAGCTCGTTTACTTATGACAAATTTCGAAAATTTTACATTTCTCTAATATGGTCTTAAATATTTAGTTAAAAATAGATATATTGGAATTGAATAAACACACAACGTGTGTATATTAGAATTGTTTTACATAATAAATAAGAAGATATATATATATTTTAATATGAATAGTTTTAGGGTCGTTCATTCAGCACATTTACAGTAGCATATATATTTGTATGTTATTAGGTTTAAATTGTCCACATAACTAATGTGTATAATATTTTATTGCTTTTAGAGATCAGAAAATATTGAATTTTAAGATAAATAATTGGCCAAATATTTTAAAATATATTATGTAACTTATACTAGAGTATGTTCGATATTAATACTGTATGAATAAACATTGTAGTAAGGTTTGAAGGACAAAATAATAAGAAAATACTTTATGAATAAGATTTTTTGGAAGAAATTAAATCAAACGCTTAACTCTTCACTAAGTATTAAAACAAAATAAACATCTGTATTTAATAATTTTCCAAAAAAATTCTGTGTTTAGCTTTTATTTATTTATATTTTCTTTATAGAAAAAAAAAATTCTTTCAATTAATTTATTTTGTGTTAGTGAACTTATCTAAACTTCATCTAACTAAAATAAACGTCATAGGCCAAGCCTAAATACACTTTGATTGACTTCAACCAAATGGATTAAAACTCTGATAGTCATAAATTACGGATAATCTGTTCAGGGGGGCATTCCTTTCCCCCTGTCTTGAGTTAGCCACAAAAAAAGTGCCGCATCAAGCTTGGCAAACAATTACTCTTTCAATGTTCGACGACTATTCAGAGAACCAATCAGTGTTGAGGAACTAAACACTTACATTTTAGAATTATCTTTCTCCAATCACTGTGGCTTATCCAACTACAAACTTCTTGGCAAGTTTAGTCACACTTTTACAAATACCAAGAAATTTTAAAACTTCAATTTTTTTCCCCCCCATAGGCTTGTCTATAGAAGGGCCCAGGTAGGCCCCCCTTTTGTTACTTCAAATATTGTGTTCAATGAGGCACACACACACACACACACACACATACATACACACAAATGTAAGAAATAATTACTTAGTGTGAGAAGGATGCATAAAATTCTTATTATAATTAAAAAAAAATAGCTCTAAATAACTTCTAGAGGCTTCTGATTCGATCACTCCTAATAAAATATGAAGATATGGAACTTTAAAAAAATGCTGGAGTGGCCTACAATAAATAGCTTCTATAAATAAAAGCTAAATGGAAATATATTCTTATGAAAATACTTAGGGTCTGTGGCGGTGGAATCGAGGAGTAAGGGGGGCATTGCCCATGGAACGAATTAGCCCCCTGGAAAGAATTTACTCTCTCCTAGATAAATTTCATATCCCCCAACAATATCAAATATTAAGCTAAAATATCGCCTTAAATAAAACTCTAAATGATTTCTAGCTGCATTAAATTTTCAAAAATTGTCTGGGAAGACTACTCCAAATAGATTTTAGAGTCGTGTAGCTGTAAGCAAAAATCAATCGAGGAGCACTCTAATTAGCTTTTATGGCCATCTAAATAAATAAAAAAATTCTAGGCGAATGCCACTCCAGATAAGTTTTAGATTGTTGTAATTTTGAAGAATTTTCTTGCGATAAGCACTACTAATAGTTTTGAATACCTTTAATTTTAAAGATTGGCCAGTAAAAGATCACTTCAAACATCTGCTAGACGCATCTGCTTAAAAAAAAAATCACCATAAGAGGCCCATTTCAAATAGCTTCCAAGCAGATCCAATTTTCAAAATATTGCCGAGCGAAGACCACTTCAAATAGATTTTAAAGGCATTTCATTTTCAAGAAAAATTAAGGCGAGGGGCAATCTACATAACTTCTAGTAACAACCAAATTTAAAATCATTTCATGGGAAAGACCCCTTCAAATAGATTTTATAAAATTTAGATTAAAAAAAACCTCTGATTGAGGACATTTTAAATTAGCTTATAGGCCCTAGAGGCATCAACATTTTAAAAATTTCCAGAAGTAGAAATATTTCAAATGGCTTCTAGTAAAATCAAAATTTAAAAAAATCAGAGAGAGGACTTCTCTAAACAGCCTTTAAAGAGTATAATTTCCGAAAATGTAGGTAAGGACCACTCCAAATTAGTAACAGTAAAAGCGGGGAGTGAGGTGTAGGGGAAGTTATTGCCTCTTCTGGAATAAAATAAATGTATTTCACACATTCTGATATTCTTAAAATTGAAGCTAAGAAACTTGCATCAAACTACAAAGAGATGCTAAGGGCTTTCAATATATTTTTTAAATGGATCAGATAGAGGACCACTCTGAGTAGTTTCTAGAAGTATTGAATTTGAAAAATTTTCTGGGATGTGTGCAAATAGATTATAGATGCAATTAATTTATTTTAAAAATCAGGTGATAATAACTCCAAATAGGGTCTAAAGGTATCCAATTTAACAAAATGTCAAGGTGAATATAATTCCAAATAGCATCTAAATATATAGAATATTTTTTAAAAACTGCTGGAGAAGACCACTTTAAAATCTTATAGAGGAATATATTTGTCGAAAAAAATAAGGTCAAGATCACTCTAAATTGTTTCAAGGGTCATTAAAATTTCATATATTTCTAGGAGAGGACAACTTTAAATAGATTTTAAAAGAATCAGATTATTTTTTAAATTCAATATGAGAACTACTCAAAATAGCTTCTAAAGTCATCTAATTTTCAAAAATCTGATTAAGGAGGACCACTTCAAATAATTTGTACAAGCATTCAAATTTCAAAAAATTTCTGGAGAAGTCTAATAAAAAAAATCCCCATTCAAAATTTGTGAATATGATCACTCCAAATAACTTTTAGGGACATCCAATTTTAAAACATTTATCGGGGAAGGGTGGGAAGTCAAGTCCCCAAAAAATGTTTTTTTTTTGCTTGCTCCCAACCCCTACATAAATAAGGTTCCTTCACCACTGCTCAGGATCATCAAAGAATTTTAACATTCTCAATTGAGTCTCTAGACTGCTATCAACATTTATAGAGCACAGCGTTTGATGATACTTTCTTCGATGAGACCTACAGCAAAACTTTAAAGACATTTGAGAGAATTAATTAAAAATCCTATCAATTAAATAAAGACCAGTATTTTGATGCTAAGACGACAGCTAGAAAAACAAATATTTTTCAGAAATACAGAAAATGAAATTCATGTAAATGTGTCAATTCCTCATTTCAAGGTATTTTCGAACGATTAAAAAAAAAGATACAACCGAAGATAATATGTTAAAATTTGACATTGACAAAGCTGATTTAAGTTTTATCGGGTTTTGTTCTTTATTTTAAGGAATTATAAGGAGAAATAAGTTTTTTTTTAAAATATTAGTATTTTAGTACACTTTATAACAACCTTGCACTTTGAGGGCTGGTTTCAGACCATTGGTGTGGAAGATGGATTTTAGCAATTTATCAAGGTTACCGTGAATCCTGTCACAAGTACCGCTTGTGAATGAGCTTTTTGTAAACTGACTCAGGCCAAGAATAAATTACAATTATTCAGGACCACCTGGATAAGTTGATGCTTCGATATATTTAACAATTTGGATGTTGATCTAATGATTGAAAAACTGAAAAGCTTTCTGTTTAAAGGTGTAATAAGTGCAAAAGGGGTAAACAGTTAACCTAAACAAAAAAGATAAAAAGGGTAGGTAAAAAGGGTTACAATTTAAAAAGGTAAAAAGGAATAAAAGAATTAAAATGGTTATAAAAAAAAGAAAACACCAAAAATTCAAAAAAATCTTAAAAGATAGATATGGCAAAGAGGGTAAAAACAGTAAAAGGGATATAAACAGTAAAAGTGCCAAAGGGTCAAAAAAGTTGAAAAGTACATATTATCAAATAGGTTATATAAGTTAAAGATGCAAAAAGTGGCAATAAGGGAAAAAGGGCAAATGCACAAAAATGGTAAAAAGGACAAAAAGGGCCAAAATGACTTAAAAGGTAAATATGACAAGAGGGGCAAAAGCAATAAAAGGGCAAAAGTACCAAAAGAGAAAAAAGGATAAAGAACAAAGAGAGAAAATAGGGAAAATGTTCTGAAGGGGAAAACAAAGTTAAATAAGGCAAAAAGAACAAACGGAGTAAAAGGGGTAAAAGTGGCAAAAAGGCTGTACCGATTACAGCCTACGCCTAATAGTTAGAGGCCACTACTAGCCTAAAAGAGAGTGGTTGGAACTTAAGGAAAAGATTACAACAAAAAGTAACACATTTGCAAGTTAAAGAAATATTTGAAATATTTATTCAATGTAATAAACAGAGGTATACCAACAAATTACATAGCCTTACAAGTCAAACTGAAGTGTGTTGGAAAAAAAATAAATCATGGCTGAGTCTGCACTTGCGCGGTATGTTTGAGAGTATATTTCAATCTCTCAAGGTAAATTATTATTATTTTATTTGAACAAGTCTAGAAGAGACAAATTTTTTTTAACAAAATCGATTAGATTATAAAAATAATTTAAAGAACCTTTCTTAAATAATTTAAAAAGCAACCGATTCAACGCAGGGAATTCAGACAAAACAGATTTAGGATCAAGATTTAAATTTAAATATCAAATCATATATTTATTAAAAAATTAAATTAATAAACCTTACAATTATTACAAAGAGCTTAAAGAGCCTCTTTTAAATGGATTACAACGCGTCTGATTTATCCCTGTAATTACAGACAAAACCAATTCAAATTTTAGGATCAAATTTAAATTTAAATATAGAATCAGATATTTATCACTAGCACAAAGGTTTTACTTCCCGACTAAAACTAAAACCTTCGCGGAACTATTACCCTCAACACGTTTGAAGAATTCGACAAAATTCCAACATTTTAAATTTTAATATCAAAATATAAAACAAAGCATTGTTACGATAGAATACTTGTAATTTACCACTAGATGAATCAGTGAATTTTAAACTCAAAGCCTTATTAACCAACAAAATTAAGTTATTTTAACATTTACTCCGAAGAAGATACGTCTACAAAAATAACCTATAAAAGAATCACTATCCAATTAACGAATTTAAATAATTACTGGTAACTACGAGATCAATTAAAAGTAATATTTAAACTACCAAATTTCAAGTCAGAAAAGGAATTAAAAAATGTGGCTACCTTAACATTTCAAGAAATTACAAAGATACTAGCGCCCAAGAGGCCATAGGAAACATTAAGAGTTCCATAACAGAATTTACTTTCAAAATCAAAACCTTTAGCAAAAAATTACAAATGCCTACACTGACAGATTTTAACTACATAATAAATCTAAGTGTCCAAGATAATCGAACCCATAGTTGAAATATACAGTTTATATAATCAATAATAATATATTTATAGCCATCCTGGCTAGATAATGTTCTAGTCCTGAATAGGACTACTCGTGGAAGTGTAGGATGTAATAGTCTTCGATGTCAGCTGAACGCTAGCTATATTTAGGTCTAGTTGATGGATTAGTAGGTTGGAAATTCCTTATTAGGAAATTGATTATTATTAGTATAACGTCACACGCCAAGCAGCTGGTGGATATGCTACGTCTCTTTAGTCACGTCCGCCAGTCTCTTGGTGTGTTGTAGCTCCATTTGATTTGTTCCCAAAACACGAACACCAGACACATGGTGAGTGGCTGCAGACTCTAGCTACGTTCTTCTTTCGGTCACGTAGACCAGTTCAAGAGTACGAGTGGTCCTCCTGTAGCTCAGTCGGGCCAATCAGGGCATTTCTGGATGTCTCTATTGAAACGTCTTTTTGCTGCATTTTCATAGCTTGTGAGAACTTATCTTCATTTTAGAATTTGGTGTGAACAGGCTGGTTATGGAAGTCACGCTAGTCCGGAAGATACAACGAATGAGTAGAGCACCTATATAAGACATAGTAAGATTGTATTATTTATTAATGCTAAATGTCTATGAGTATAAGTTCCTACTAAAATAGTAAATATCCAGGTGGAAGAGAAGGGTGTGTGTGTGTTCTTGGCACACAGTCCTCGATGTGTGTTCATTTTTAAGTCATTCACCGATATAACTTTTTTTTTTTTACAAAGTGGAGGTCTTACACTTTAGACCAGTTGATATAGCGTCTAACTCTTAGTCCAAGGATTCCGGATTAAGTTCCCACCGTAATCAAAAAAGAATCATTTGTCAAATTTGAGCTACCCTTTCCACAGTGATACACTCACGGTCAGGGGTCTGGGTGTGGTGTATGTCAAGGTCTAGGTGTAGTGTATGTCAGGGTATGAGTATAGTGTCTGCCAGGGTATGAGTATAGTGTCTGTCAGGGTCTGGGTGTAGTGTCTGTCAAGGCCCGGGAGTAGTATCTGTCAGGGTCTGGGAGTAGTGTCTGTCAGGGTCTGGGAGTAGTGTCTGTCAGGGTCTGGTTGTAGTGTCTGTCAGGGTCTGGGTGTAGTGTCAGTCAAGGTCTGGGTGAAGTCAGTCAGGATCTGGGTATAGTGTCAGTCAGGGTCTGGGTATAGTGTATGTCAGGGTCTGGGTATAGTGAATGTCAGGGTCTGGTTGTAGTGTCTGTCAGGGTCTGGGTGTAGTGTATGTCAGGGTCTGGGTGTAGTGTCTGTCAGGGTCTTGTTGTAGTGTCTGTCAGGGTCTGGTTGTAGTGTCTGTCAGGGTCTAGGTGTAGTGTCAGTCAGGGTCTAGGTGAAGTATCAATAAGGGTCTGGGTGTAGTGTCTGTCAGGGTCTGTGTATAGTGTATGTCAGGGTCCTGTTTTAGTGTCTGTCAGTGTCTGAGTGTAGAGTTAAGCTATTATTCAGTTAATTTACTGACATAATAATCTGTTTTGGAATGTGCACGTCAACTAAACAATGATAAATAAATACACTAGATAAATATATTGTGCACAAACCTCTCAGCCACGTAAAAAAAACTCAAATAGTATTAACCACAAATCTATTAAATATTTTTTTTTAAATTACCATAATTCCATGGATTAATGCCCTTAATTACCATTCAAATGGATTATTAATTTGTGTTCGTGTGTATTATTCATTAATATCTATGATAGTTAAAATTAGTTGAAAAATGACAGATGGAATCAGGAATCGAAGCTGGATCTTGGTATCATTTTTCAAATAATTCAAATTATTGAAATGCGGTCTTCTCTGTAGGACAATGCCATAATTACAATGATTTGCAGCCTGTGTGTTGATATTCAATTTCTTATTACTTACTCTATGACATTAGGAACTCAAAAATTCACTGCCGCACTTACATAAAAGTACGACACCTATCCCTATCTTGAGTTAGTTATCCAGTCCATTTTATCCCTATGCCTATCCCTATCTTGAGCTAATTCTTGCCAGTAAACTTAATTAGACGTTATCCATATCTTGAGCTAGTTCTAACCAGTCCACTTAATTATACCCTCCTTATCTTGAGCTAGTTCTAGACAGTCAACTTCATTACACCCTATCCCTATCTTGAGATAGTTCAAGCCAGTCCACCTCATTACACCCTACTCTATCTTGGGCTAGTTATATCCAGTCCATAACATTACAACCTATCCCTATCTTGAGCTAGTTCTATCCAGTCCACCTCATAACACCCTATCCCTATCTTGAGATAGTTCAAGCCAGTCCACCTCATTACACCCTATCCCTATCTTGAATTAATTCTATTCAATCCACCTCATTACACCCTAAACCTATTATGAGCTAGTTATATCCAGTACACCTCATTCAACTAAATTCATATATTGAGCTAATTCTATCCAGTCCACCTCATTACCTCCTATCTCTTTCAGGTTCATTCTAATGCTATCCTCCCATCTGTATCTAGCTAGGTCTTGCCAATGGTTTCTTCCCATTTGGTTTGCCAGTAAGTACCATGAGCAAGGTTCTAGAATCTCCCAATCGCGCTGCATTTCCTGCCCACATTAATCGACGAGACTTGATTATCTTAATATTTTCTTGTGGCATGTCCATGGTATGTAACTCATTTATATATAGCCTCCACCACTTTACAGTAGGCTTGTATTTATTTGGACCAAATATCTTCCTAATCACCTTGTTTTCGAACACCCTAAATTTGTTATCGTCAGGTAAAATAAGAGACCACGTTACACACCCATAGAGAACAGACGGTAAACTTTTTGTTTTGTATATTCTGAGTCTTACATTCCTTGACAGCAGGCGAGATGTCAACAAATTACTGCTGTAATAATAACACGCATTTCCCGACCGTATTCTTTCCTAATTTGTAATCAAATATAGTTATTGCTAGTTAAAATTGTTCTTAAAATTGTTTTAACTCATTAACTCTGTCAAATGGTATATTGTTCGCAGTACTATCTAAATTACCGTCCCAAATCTGTGTTCACCGTATGATAAGATAATTAGTATTTTCAGTGTTCACTACTAAATTTATTAACTTACTAGCTAGCCTCCAATAAAATATCTAAATTTTTCCCAACGGCTTCCTTACTGTTTGTTGTATAACAAACCTAAATCATATGTTCTCCTTATATCGGCACTGTACCGTTTAATGTAAACCCTTTCCTACTAATATTTCACTAACAATAAAGCAACTCTATTGCTAGATCGAACAGTAATACAGACACTGTATCTCCCAATTTATCCCATGATGTATTTCAGAAGGGTAGGATAAGTGACATCCAACCCATACCCTGCCAAGCGTATCAGTCAAACATACCTCAATTAGCTTAACAATTTGTATGGTTATTCCAAACTTAACTAAAATCTCATTTTATTTATTTCTTTTTACTGAATCATAGGCCTGTTTAAAATCTAAGTATAATTAATGAACAGTCATGTTATATATCATATACTTTTATTCTAACATTTGAAACTGTTGATATATTTCATTGAGATCCCCACTGATGCAATTTCGTGAGAAAGCAGCGCAAGAGTATTAAGCCAGTAAGAGTGAAAGTGTAAAAACTGCAACATAAAAGTGTGAAACGTAATTTAAATTATTGTAGGCGAAAAATTAATTTTACAAGAGTATGAATGGAGTTTTGAAATAAATGGTAATGTTAGAGTTAAGTGTGCGAAAGTTGTGTGTGGTTCTTTGGTGATGGAACACTTAAAAAGTGATGTATAATGGAATAAATAGGTGAAAGGAGCTGTGAGAGAAAATATCGAATCTTACAAACGAATGTTTGCTGAAAAGAGTGAAGAGGTTTTTGGACGTATAAAAAGATAAGAAGATGAATGCAAAGAAAGTAGTAAAGGAGAGTAAGGAGGAAATGAGATTAAAAGAATAAGAAAGAATTCAGAATAATTTTGAAGGAAATAAGAAGCTGTTCTGGACGTGGGTAAAGCAAACAAATCAGTAAGTACAGGGAAATACCTATGGCTTAAAAATAAACGAGGTGAGATGATATGGGATGAAAACAAACAACGAAAGCGAGTGAGGGAGTACTTTGAAAAATTGTATACGAAACCGTAGAGAGAGAAGTAGAACATAGGGAAAATGCTATGATGATTGAAATAAGTAATGAAGCTGAGATGTTAACATTTTTAAAGTGTAAAATAATTGTGAAGTTGAGGGCCTAGATGGGATCACAAATGAAATACCTAAGTGGGGAGGCATGGTATTACTTACCAGATTGTGAGTTGTTTATGTGTGTTCTGGGATTTCAAATGTCCCTAATGACTGAAAGAATGCCGTAACTGTTCCTTCATACAAAGGCAAAGGCAATAAGAGCGAATGTAAGAATTACAGGGCAATTATGTGAGTATTCCAAGCAAAAATTTGGAGAGTATTAATTAAGAAGGTGCATGAAAAAACTGCGGAAGAGATTTGGGGTGTGGAGTGGGGTTTTATGTATGTAGAGGTTACTTGGACTAGATATTTCCACGTCAGCAACTGATTGTGAAATGTATGGCAGTAAGGAAGAAAATGTATTGTGCATTTGTTGATCTGGAGAAGGCGTACTATCGGTTGAATAGGAGTATGTTACGGAATGTTCTTAGAGAGTATGGTGTGGATGTATGGTTAATAAATGCCATTAAGGCGGTGTATGATAGAAGTAATGCATGCGTTAGGATTGCAACCTCCTCCCTAAAGAGATTGGAGATGTAAAATGTAACAAACAACAACAACAAAAATAATCAAAGTGGGGTGCATGAGTCGAACAGAGTAAAAATGATATGAGAACCAATGATTGTTACTCAGTGACTCGCAACCCATCTAGTTCGGAAATCATGAAAGGGCAATACTTTCCTCATAGTTATAATAGAAAGGTTTTCTTTATACCTTAGAATGTTCAGGAAAAGACAGGGATACCAAAATTAAAGTAAGAGATAAATGTGATGTTGCAATTTAATTTTAAGTATTAATTATTGTTTCAGAAAATAACTATCCAAGAAAGTGGTTTTTTAAATTTATAAAAAAAGTTCTATGTTCAAGAAAAATTCTCAAGTACGCCTGAGCTAATATTTAAGTTTTACTTTAAACTTAAATATAAGTTCCTCGTGGTAATTTAATAAACTATGCGTTGAAAGTTTACTTAATAAATTCGAAATTATCTGCACACATATATTTGGCGGCAATAAATATTATGGATACACTAAACACATATTAAGTCCCAAATAAATTAGTTGACCAGGGGCCAACAGGGATAACAGGTACAAATAATCAAAGAATCAAATCCTTCTAATTAGAGAGAAACTCATGGTTAACAAAAACTCCAGATGCACTATTAACATATGGCATAAGCCAAGCTATATGCGGAAGATACCTTCAAAATAAAAATATGTGTCCCTCACCAAGTCTAAAACATGACGAAAACTATTTTAAGTTTTTATAACTTTTGGGAACTTAATTGACAAAAATATATTAATGTAAGACCCTAAGCGACCAATAATAATTGCATGTAGCACTTGGCATAATGTCCTAACTCAAATAATATGACTAGGAA
>JBCFYV010009882.1:6794377-6904377 GCA_039000515.1 Timema cristinae | reverse complement strand
AAATTATGGTAGTGCTGGCAATAATATTTTATTCGGCTTTTAAATATCAAATTGATACTAACTACACCAGATTATATGCGCTGTATATTGTTTTTGATTGGTACAATCAAACTTGACAAGTGGGGGCAGTCGGGATCTGGTGTTAATTTAATACATCCTATTAAACTGGTTTTCAACAAAATGTTAGTACAAGTCAGTGTATATATATATATATATATATATATATTATATATATATATAGTTAGTCAACACGAAGAGATGAAAAACACACGAGCTCCAATTTAGTTTAGTTTAACCTCCTTAGAAAAAAATACACATTTTTATTTGTTTCCACTAATATTTAAAAGGTCAAGCAAGCAAGCCATGTGGCTTCACGGACATTGCAAGTCTCATGTTTCACATCTGATATGGAGATATGGAAATTAGCAAGCTATTATTGAACAAGGAACTTATGTAAGCTCGTTTGCCAGGAAGTCTTCTTCCATTCGGGGCCATGAAGATTCATCCCCATGTAGGGAAACTGTATTGTCTTAATGGAAATAAAACTATTGCAACTGGTAACTGGAACTTTGAACGATACAAGCAGCCCATAGAGCACACAATTCAAAATTTGACTCTTCTGTTTAGCTGTCATTTTCAATCAATATTTATATCACCAGTGGCGTATTCTCTGGGTATGCTAGTCCTGCGCTGCATACCCAAAATTATTTGGACTAGTTTTTTGTTTAATTCAATGCTGTCTGTGCGAACTGTGTAAACACTAATGTTTAAATTGTATGTGTTATTTGGCAAACACATTTAACCACTATTTCAAATTTAGGCATTTCATCATGGATAGACAGGGGAAAAGGGGGGAGCGGGGTTACGAGGCTACTAACCGTAGTTGACGGTAATTGTTGTTTTTCTTTAGTAGAAAGGATCGTGGAGTTTTAATAGTGTTCTTTTAGTTTTTGTTTTACAAGAATGACCTATTAGTGTTTGTGATTTTATATAATTATACATCAAAGAATTCCAAAAGTCAGGAGTGTAATTTCACCATTTCAAGATGATTTAGAAGGAAAAGGTAAACTAAAATATATGTTCTTATAATTTACTTAATCAGTGGCGCACTCAGCCATCTACTTTGGGGGGAGGCATTCAATCAAGGCTGTAGCAAGAATGAAATTTTGATGGAGAGAGCGGGTTTGTGGTTGCACAGCCCCCTAAGCCCTGAAGGCCGAGAATATTTATGAATATTAAATGCTTTTAGAAATAATTTGGAGTAGTTTTATAGTAATTAAGAGATTTAAATAATGCAAATGGTATCGAAGCTATCATTTGTATGTTTTTTTCAATTGTTATTTTGTGTGTAATGGTGGACCTTTTGAATATTATGCATAAGTCTGAAGCATGGTCTTAAAATGTAGCATATACATTCGACACATCTTCAATGCTAAATATTTTAGTTATTCTTAATATTATTTAAATTTCTATTATAAATCGTTTGTAGTCTTGGGGAAGGGGGAGTCAAATACCCGGTTTTCCCCTCTCCCCCTTGAGTGCACCCCTGCTTACAGCAAAATATAAGAGCAAATATCTTCGCAATAAACCAATGACGTAGTGATAGAGTATTAATAGTCCGAGATAATCTCCCTTATGTTAAGAGTTTACGCATCTAAATAGCTTCTGGAGCATAAATTCTCAAGTTGAGAGACTCGTTTGTTTCCAAGCAGCATTGTGTGAGATAAGTTATACTTTAATAAATAGTTTTAATCGCAACGTGATCCAACAATCCACCTGATTCCCTCTCACCAAGATCTGATGGACACTTGAATCATGTATCACTTCATTTTACTCTTATTATGATTGTTTTCTTTGAGTATTGCTCTCTGTGTGCTTTTAATTACACTAGGCTAATTAAATAGGATCTGTCTCTCTTATGCATTCAGAAATGTGTCTAGTGGTCTAGTGGTCAAAGGTTCTGGCTACGGACCCAGAGGTCCCGGGTTTGATTCCCGGTGCGTCCAAATTATCTGGGAAGCAGTGGGTCTGGAACGGGTTAGATTCAGCCTAGGGTGGATAAATAAGGATCTACTCGAATAAAGTAGTAGTGGCTCCGGCATAGAAAGCCGTGCTTAATGGCTGGAGTTATCGATGTGCTGACCACATGACACCTTCTATCCGTAAAAGTTGGCACTAATTCGCCAAACAGTTTGGTAGCCACTCGGTAGGTATAGCCTGAATGCGGGCTGACACCATGGAGTTACTTTTATTACATTTTGAGTGGATGGTGATCATCGTTATGGATAAATAAAAGAAGAGAGAATATGGGAGGGGGGCTCAAAATTACATAAGGTTAAGGGGAAATAATAAATGTTCAAGAACCACTGTTCTAAAGGGACACATCATCAAATATATCCCTTGAAATAATCCCTTGACGTTCTTGGACAACGGTGGTTGAGGGTCCTCGGCCCCAAATCTCCCCTGACACTTTTAGAGTACAGCATACCTATTCATTTTTCTCACAACACGCCACTGTATATCACGATTTTATATAGCAGAGAAGCGAAAAATAGCAACTTGGGTTTGGACTTTTTTTTTAAGTTTCTAAGCATTGTGCTATATTACTGATGTAATAAAATATCAATGGGCGTCCCTAGCCCTCTAGACTTCAACTAAATAAGCTCATTCCATAAAGTCAAGTAGCTCAACCTTACAAGCTTAAGACTTTAGAAGAAACTCCCTTTTTTGCTGCTCGCTTATTTCATCAAAAAGTCCAAACGTCGGTGATGTTTAGCCCCCTTAAGATAAAAAGTTGATCGTTCTGACTCAGACAGAAGGATTAGAGGTAGGCACACACATGTTCGTCCTTTCGAACAGTTTATCGGTGTGTGTGTGTGTGTGTGTGTGTGTGTGTGTGCATGAGTACGTCAAAGATGCGTGTCGGTATGTGCGAAGTAAGACTAGTAGCAACATTTTATACAACATCCTCTGAGTGCAACATAGTTCTAACTAAACATTGGAAAGTGTGGATGGATGGTAGTAGGCTGAGGTGAGCCATGCCAAGTGGGTTAAACATTTATTTAAACTTAGTGATTTTGATTGAAAAGAAGCGTGCTCTTAGCTACATTTATACAGAATATATTAGGTGACCCATGACCCTAACTAGAATGTGTAAAACCAGCTCATTTATCAGACGTGTTTGGTCCAGCCCTATATTTTAAATATAGCATGAATACTCATGATCAATACTACTATATGCATACGTAAATACAATTTACATAGACAATTAAATATAGCCCACTCATGGTCTGACAAGCCACTCTCGTAGTAGACTAGATAGCTGATAACGGGGAGATCGAGGTTCAAATCTAAGTCGAGTCTACTGAGTTTTTTCCAGTATGGTTTTACACTCTCCCTCCACGCAAATGTGGGTTCACTTCATATAAATATAACCTCCACAATCACTACAATTAGCGTAATTAATAAATAAGTGTATAACCTGAAAGGGTGATAAGACAGTGATAAATGTATATATACATAAAACTACTCACAATATTAAATAGGCATGCATGCATACATATGTACAAAAATACATTAATAGAAACGAAATATTTCTTTGGTGGTAAAATGGTCTAAGACATCACTATCGTATTATAGGCTACTGGACATCCAGTGACGAGAAGACTAAAGAGAGGGCATTTTTATATGAAATATTTTTCTTTCTATCTCACCGCAAATGTAGTACATATCCTCTAAATTTCTCCTTCCTCATTCTTAAAACAGCTTATTTAGTAGAATGACTATAGCTCGAATGGGTAGTGAGGTATGGTGACAAAAAAAAATGAAAATACTGATAAATATTTACAGTATATATTTATTATTATTTTCGATTTTATTTTCTATGTATATATATATATAAAAAGTGAGAAAGAGTGAAATAAATACCTTGCCCAAAAACACAATTAAAATTATGATATACATACACTCTTTTTGGTCATGTACTGTACGTACAATTTCATTCTTCATAAAACACATTATTATTCTCCAAAGGATTTTTATTTAAATCCCGATTGTGGATTTAAATTGGAGTTTTACATTGAGAAATTCAATGGAGTTTGACACAATTTTAATTATATATTCTAATTTCTGATAACCCAGTCGTGTTAAATACCTAAAATAATATCCATAAAAAGAACCAAATGTTTGATTCAGTGAGTAACATAGCACTATTATCTTAAATAGATTTTTTGTATACTAGCATAGCAGAAATTTGTTTAATGCTAAAATGTATGTTGTTATCAAGCTATGATTAAGGTGTTAAAATACAGTGGAGCCTAGGCTTTACAGTTATCTAAAGTAATGATCCTCACTATCTTTCCCAACGCTGTTTAAAAAAATATGTGAATTAAAGACATAACTTTAGAGAGAAAAAAATATTACAACATAGTGTAGAATAAATAAAAGGACCATATTCCTTATATATGTAGACACCGGGTAATGTCCATAGCTTGCCTTGAAATCAATATGAAAATATAGACTTTTTACGTAGTCCATACTGCTCCTGGAAACATACCATTAATTCTTTTACTTTTTTCAGACTCCATAAACGTATACAAACTATTATTTGTTTAAATATTATATAATCTCATTTTGGCTTGTTACAGATCCCAGAAACATAAAAATCTCTTACTTCTTTAGAGGTTAGAAAGATACCAACATGTGTTACTTGCTACAGAGTCTCGTGGTGAAGTCACCAAAAGGGAAATTCGGGTTTTTGTTTTAACATTGAATCCCATTTGAAGATATTTTTTTAAACATAATTGGGATTTTATGTGTTATGATTTTTTTAAGATTCCAAGTAACTACTAGCCTAGGTATTATGGCGGTATAACATGAACACACTATTAGTTACTTATTTTGGGCCTACCTCGGTACAGGCTTGATATGAGTTACTACTAGCTTCTCACAATCAGGAAATACTTTTATTTTAATTTGCATACGTGGTTTAAAAAAAAAGCATAACGTAGTTAAACCCTGGGTATTTTCAACATTTTTACTTTAAAGATGTTTTTTCGTCATTTCTTCAATTTAATTATCCTAAAATAAATTAAAATTCACCCTCCTTTTCACATATCTTTAATTAAATTAGTGCAATCAATACTGTGGTTTTACCGGTTGTTCTCTATGGGTGTGAAACGTGGTACCTTACCTTATATGACGAAAACAAATTTAAGGTTTTCGAAAACAAGGGGCTTAAGAAGATGTTTATTCCAAAAAGGGATGAAGCTACTGGGAGGTGAAGGAGGTTACATAGTAATGGGTTGCATACCCTGTACTCATCACAATACATTGTTAGAGTGGTAAAATCACTTGGATTATGGTGGGAAGGACATGCAGTGTGAATGGAAGTTTCTAGAACCTTGTTCAGGTTGATTGACAAACCAATGGGAAGAGATCATTGGGAAGATCTAGGCGCAGGTGGAAGGATAACATTATAATTACCTGAAAGATATAGGATGTAATGAGGTGGACTGGATACATCTAACTAAGGATAGGGATAGATGGAGTTCCTATGTAAGTGCGGCAATCTACTTTCGACTTCCTAATGCAATAGCGTAAGTATGTACAAGATACAGTCAGGCCAAATTGGCAATAAGACATATAGGACTACAAAAAATAAGTTTTAAAATAAGACTGAGTACCAACTAAACGATAATTCTAATAATTTATTAGTCAAAATTAGGATCTATAAATAATTGGATTTCCCTATTTTAATTCCCCAAGAGGCTTCGTTAGAGTTATCTTTATATAATTATAACTTTTCTTAGTCTCACTGCAATCAAGTTAATATAAAATAAAATACTGAAAGCAATTTTATAAATAACATGTGTCAAAACAAATTAAAAGTTAGAAAGCTGTTATAAAATAGAAAATGGCTCCAAGCAGTTATTAGAAATTAAAAATACATTAAAATAAGTTTAATGATTTATTGTAATAAAAAATTAAACAAAATATGTATATGAAATATTATACCTTTAAAAATACATATATGAAACTTGAAAAAGATATTGAGTACAATAATGGTGTATTATAAGATGATTGTAAAATTGAAAATTTGTTAAAATTGTATTGATAATTGCAAGAACAACAAGGTTAATGAATTAAGGGATATTTTGTTAATTATTTTTTAGATTGGGTTATTTAAGGGTATTAGTAATTGATGTAAAATATTTGAAATATCTGGCTATACAGATGATGCTAAATAATTATATATATATAAATAATTTGCTAAATACGACGTATTTATAATTGATTTCTCCATATTTGGAGTCCTTTGTTCCTTGTTGAAATGGCTGCATTAACTGACCATTTATAGACATTTAGTTTCAACGCTAAGCAACGTGATCTTCAGGTTTTTAAATAAAGAATATCCATTATAACTAATATGGTCAAATCGTAATGCACCAAAACTAGGTTAACTTAAGAGGATTTTGGCACTGATATACATACATTCAAAAAGTCAATTAATCTAATAACTTCTATTAATCTCATCGAGATGTGATCAATATTTAAATACTAAGCAATGTTACTTACTCTATGACATTATGATCTCGAAAGTTCATTGTTGCGCTTACAAAAGTAAGACACCTATCCATATCTTGAGCTAGTTATAATTATGATTAATGTTACCTTTTGGATTATGCATGTCTCAATCAAAACATTAGGTATTTAAAGTATCATGCCTTATAAATATAAACAATAATTGATAGCAATTTTTCAAACTTAAGAGTGTGATTATTATAACCTTCACGATGCTAGAGAATTGAACTACGAACCAGTTACATTTTTAAGTTTATGTGGCCATTCCAATCACACATCTTATTTATACACATGTAAAGTATTTTGAGCCCACAAAGTCTAGTTGGTGATAACAGATAAATATACTCAGTGAGGCCGGTAGACTATATTAGAGAGGTAATAATTTTGTGTTCACCTATATATGATCATGGGTAAAAATATAAGCACTGATGCATGATTTGAATAAATATAACAGTGAATTAACTACAATTGTTTTAAGCTCTTACAACTTTATAGACGTCCTATGAATAATAATATTAGGTGATTTAGAATGTATATATCTGGTTTTCATCAATGATTTTAGAGTATTATTTTACGCATAGATTTTTACCTACTTTTACATTTCACGAAAAAATTCCACTTTTAACATCTTTCTTGAAGAATTAACCAGACTTTTCTGACATTAATAATATATTGGCTTGAGGAACTGTTAGCTAAAATTATTGATCAGACAATGTTAGGTCCTTCTTAAAACCGAATATTGTGTTATTCGATTTTTACTGTAATTTAATCCTCTTATTTTACAACAGATAAATAATTTTCAAAGGCTTGAATGATGCGTTAAGATACAAAAGTGCCGTTGTGGCTGGATCCATCTTGAAATGGTGTTAAACATTCTTGCTTTGGCATTTATTTAAATAACCATGTTAAACAGTATTAATTCCAAATACTAAGTGAAAATACATAAGGAAAATCCTTTGTATTTTTAGAAAACAAGTTTTAATAATGAATTAAGAAAAACAATTGGAATAATTGTGTTTACTCTTAATACAAAATTAATCTAGAACAAAATATATCCCAAAGCAGCGTCACTTTCACTTGATAGTGATATTTTCAGTAAATATAGGTAGTGTTTTATTTTAAATGAGTAGCTCAACAATTTATGTTAATGATAGCTAGAAAAGAGAATCATACATTTTAGAGAGTTTATTTAATTACGGGGAATCATGAGGCTAATAATATAGTGATTTGGAATGTTCGATAATTGTTTAATAATTTTAAGAAGTACTTTTTTATTTTAAGAGTGTTTTCCACTTTAACCGGCAATTAATTGTTTAAAATGAATAATAAAACTCACCTAGTATTATAAATAATGTATCAATGTAATGAATTCTTATTAAATAATAAACTTAATCTGATTGTCTTTCTTTATGTTTTATACTTACAACATTTTTTTGCCATTATGGCTTATAACTATGTTAGTGTCACTGAAAAACATAACTTATATTTTGTATTGCTTAAGGATAGTAGAACTAAGTTATTTTGTGTAAAGCAATATTAATATAAATATTCTTATTGGTTGAAATACTTGTATATTAAAAAGACCACGTCTTCGATACATTTAGTAGTTCCTTCAGAACTCAATTAACCTACAGCCTCTGTTCATTAAGTTCCATACATGCTCTGGAGCGTACTTTAAGCTATAACGTATTGACCAGCATATTGAATAGATTTTCTCTAAAAAAAAACAGGATCTTTACAATGATTTAAACCACCTTCTGCCAAAATTGTATCAGAGGAATCAAATGTACGAATATTAAATCAATAATTTAAATAATACTTCAGTTATTGCTTGTGATAATCATTAGTCAGTCATTTATTAATGTTTAAGTATAACTTGACAATTCGCACTTCTTGTTTTTTATGAAGGGATAATGGGTAGCCCCTTGGGGTAGCGCATCCTTAGTACACCCAAGCAGGATTCGAATACAGACCTCCCCATATATGACAAACCTGGCGTTTATTCTGAGTGCCCCGTTTTGGAGTGTATTGAGTGTAACTTTTAATCTAAGAGTACCAGATTCTATTCATTTTGGGATAAAAAAAAAAAGTCACGGTGAAATGATTTTTCTACTTTCACTAAGAGGTCTGCTTATATAATTAAAACGTATATACTATTAAAGTATAGCAAAAAATAAGACTGTTTCTCTATATCAACCTCAATAATCTAATATAATTGTTGATTATATAAATCTTGAATAACTTAAACCAAATAGTCCTTCAAATTTTCTTATAAATTCACCCCCTGGTTTGTGATCATCCGAAAAACCAGGGGCGTATTGATTACTATTCTTATTTAACAAATTAATAATCCATATTTTTTATTTTCAAATATTGGATCGCAAACTATATTAATAAGAATAGTCTATGTTTTATAAAGGGGTGAATGAAATTCTGGCCTGGTTGTATAATCTATAACCTAGAGACGTTGATAATTACTACATTTGCACTAGAGGGTATGATTAAAATGGCCCAGGGTGGGTCTGAGGCTCCCGTCGGAGTCAAGCACGTTATAACACCCAAATGTTGGCAAAGTAGGCCACATCCGACTCGCAAACAAGCGCTCAATGCTCACCTTATAAGCCGCGGGGGGACCTTTACAGTTGCTGGCACGTGATGGAACTTCACTTGGGATTAATACATTCCTACTAAACTAATACTTAACCATTAGTTACGCTCTATACGGTCGTGTTGGCCACGGGTAGGAGAGAGAAATGGCGTGTCGGGTTGTGGGCCGGTCCCACTACTGTC
Source organism: Timema cristinae (assembly GCA_039000515.1). Lineage (NCBI taxonomy): Eukaryota > Metazoa > Arthropoda > Insecta > Phasmatodea > Timematidae > Timema > Timema cristinae. The sequence continues at coordinate 6,895,005 of JBCFYV010009882.1, read as the reverse complement.
ATAAGCCTCACAGGGTAATCAAAATAACTTCTTTTTAAACTCAAACGTTTTAACACCAGCTTATTAAAGAGGAGGCCTTCCTGAAGAGAAATACAATCCTCATACTGCAATGTTTCTTGTGAGAATGCAGCTATGACTCTTCAAATCATAAAAAAGTAATCTCATTTAACTTAGATGTATCTCCATGTTGTGGTCATTACAACATATAATAGCATTTGTTTTGGGAAGGCTAGATATACACTTCATTATCCTTTCACCTTAATCACACAGTGGAAATTGTTGATTAAAATGAGTTGGTTTAATATTTTCACATGAATTTTTTAATTTATTCAACCCAAAATGTAAGGTTATTTAAAGAATAGTGGTGTTGATATCCTTCAACTTTATTTTATGGTAAACTATATTTTTATATTATCAACCTATTTAACAAGACAGTAAAACGCCAGCAATGCGTGTCAACGCTCCAAAAGACAGCCTCCTTAACTGATGTATATTTTTTATATTTTAGTTTCATCTATGGCGTTGAATGTAAAATATGCATATATATATTCCAATAACTTTCTATACCAGGGAAACAACTGACAATTTTACTTACTAACGACAATCTTTCCACCAAGATCGCTGGTGCTGTACAACCCCAAGAATTATTTAATTGAAGGTCAATAAATTTCTCCTTCCCTCCCCTCTTAGCCAGCAGTTGGACTTGAAGGAAAATATTTATATAATATAATATAACACATGGGGATGCAACTTCTTTAGGCAGTTCTTTGAATTAAGCTTTTTAATCTTTAGAGATGGGTTCAACGGACAACCTAGAGAGGCGCTGTGGTTGTGCTAAAAAAAATACTAGTTCAACTTTTAATATTATTTTATGATTAGTACCAAATAAATTTAAATATTTTAACTTATTTGGTCAACCTTCGGGGACGGGCGCTAAACAACTAACATTACTAGTGCTGTACAGGGTCTGCTGCAAGGCAAGCTATAGAGGTTCTAATGACCTTGCCCAATGTCTACGGGGTTGCAACACATTCCTTTCCGCTCGCCCACAAGTAATTGGCTAGTCTTTAAGGAACAGTCTCATTAAGTATATAAGGTCACACAAAAATTTTTTAACCTAGCCCAGTTAGAAGGTTGACTTCACTGTACGAGGATCCGTGATCAACAAAAGTGATAGCGGAGTTAGAAGGTCGATTGACGGCTGAGGTTCCGACCTAACCGGAATAGGCGGCCAAATTCAACGTTTGAAAGGTAAATATTCAACAAACTTGACTTAACCTGACAAACAACTTATAGAGACGAAGAAACAAATAAAAACCATAAATATAACAAAAATTACTCAAAGTGTTGTCGGCCCATTCAGGGCCAACAACAAACTTAAAAAAAAATGGACAAGCTTGCAGAGCTTGGACGCGCACAACAAAAACGACACCAAACCCAGGACTGGGCTAGGAATCTTGAGGATGAGGACATTAACGTTGAACTATCAGACAATGAGACGGAGGAATCTGAATTCACTGACGCATCTATCCTAAAGAGGAAACTTCTATTCAAACCAAAGGAGGACAAACCTCCAAAATCAGTCAAAGTTGCCAACCAATACGAGATACTGACAGTTCGTGAGGAGGAGCCTATGGAAACCATAGAAATACCAAGCGAAAACGCTAGACAAGTCACCTCAAACTCTCAAAAAACCAAACCAAAATTACCACCCATAGTCGTAGCAGGGACAGCAAATTATTCTAGAATATCAAAGACTATGAAATCAACCATGACAGGGACCTTCAAAATACTTTATATAAGAGACGGGCTCAAAATCCACACTTCAACCCTCGATGATTTCAAGACCCTTCAAGCCTATCTCAAACAAACAGGGCAAGAATATCATACCTTTACACTCCCGAGAGACAAGCCCTTAAAACTTGTCATAAAAGGGCTCCCACCCAACATGCCCACTGACGATATAAAGGAGGAACTTCATACAATGGGCTATACAGCAACTGACATCAGACAATTTACTTCCAAAACACAGACGGAAAATGCAGCTCAAGATATCGTCAAACTATTACCAATTTTCATATGCACTCTCCCAAGAACCGACGAGAACTATAAACTCTTTCAGGAAACTTGCATCAATAACACCCGTGTAAAGATAGAACACTATGTACAAACACAAAACTACATCCTACAGTGCCATAGGTGCCAAAAATTCGGGCACTCTAAGAACAACTGCGCCAACAATCCCAGATGCGTCAAATGCCTGACGCCCCATTTGACTTCTGACTGCAAAAAAAAAGACAACACAACTCCAGCTAAGTGTGTGAACTGTGGTGGTAGCCATACCGCAAACTATTCAAAGTGCCCCGAATACCTGAAAATGATAGAAATAAAGATAGACCAAAGACAGAAAAAAAATGAAAAGATACCTACCTCCACACAAAAACTGACACCAACAAAAACTGACTTCCCGCCACTACCAAGCAAAACTACGCCACCAACCAAACTCAGCGGATCATCACGATCATACAGAGACACCCTACTTAGCACACGGAACGACCCACAACAAAAGAAAGAAGAAGAACAAACGACCCCTATTGACTTCAAAGAGATACTGACAATATTTAAAGAAATGAACATATGCGGTTTACTCAAACATCTTAAAACTTTTCTATCAAGAATCAAACAGGCAGAGGATAAAATGACAAAACTTGTGATAATACTTGAGGCAGCAACTGACTTTTACCTTGGAGCCAATGACGTATAAGACACAAGTAATAGAACAAAATCAAATCAGAATCCTTATATGGAATGCTAATGGAATCCTACAACAGACACAAGAATTTGAAGACCTGATGCAAACATATGGAATAGACCTGGCACTTGTATGCGAGACCCACCTGAAACCAGACAAACGGCTTAACATAACAGGATATGATATATACAGGACAGACAGAGTGCAACAGAGAGGGGGGGGGGGGTACAGCAGTTTTTATAAAGAGCTACCTACCACACTATAGAAACAACGTCGAAGACTCGGAAAACCTGGAGGCCACATCAGTGACTGTCAACACCAAAAACGGACACATAAACTTCGTGGCCACCTACAACCCTCCAACCAAGATGTTACTCAAAACCGACCTGGACATCATCACTACAGATAACAACTTCCTAATAGGGGGGGATCTTAACAGCAAAAATACACTATGGAATAGCAGGCTGACAAATAGAAATGGGCGAATACTAGAAGAGCACGCAACAGAGGCAGACTACAACATAATAGCTCCAGAATCACCGACATTTTATCCTGGCAATTACCTTCATAGACCAGACGTCCTGGACTTATTACTAACTAACTTAAAAATAACATCGGAAACCTTAACAGTATTACAAGAACTCGATTCCGACCATAACCCGGTACTCTGCGAATGGGACATCGACACTGAACATCAGGCCAACTGGCACAGGCCGAGTACTAAGACAACAGACTGGAAGAAGTTCAAAGAAGAACTACAGGAATCCGTACCAGGAAACCTAGAAATAGAAACAGAAGAGGACGTTGACGCCGCCATTGACATATTAACAAATACAATACAAGTAGCTTACAAACAAAACACAGTGACCTCCCGAAAACAGCAAAACGTAAGGATTGACCAGCCCAACCTCAACCTCCTGATAGCGCAAAAAAGAGAAGCACGTAGGGATTGGCAGAGGCTACGAACTCCACAAGAAAGAACTAGGTACAACAGGCTAAAGGCGCAGGTTAGAAGAACTGTCAACAACATTAGAAGAACCAGATGGAACGACTTTGTCATAGACACTACGACCAACCAACAGAAACCGTGGACTTTGACAAAAATCTTAAAAGGAACTGCGAGAAGAGCGGGAACTCCAGCCATACATGGGCAGCAAGGAATGGCCTATACTAACATCGACAAGGCTAACGCGATAGCGGCAACACTAGAACAACAATTCAGACCCAATCCAGTGCAGGATGAAGACTTAAACAGAGATATTATCAGGGGAGTAAACGCCTACTTTGACAGACAAATAGACGACATACCAGCCCCTATCACAGTAGAGGAACTCCAACAAGCTATCGAAGATCTTCGGTCAAATAAGGCACCGGGTATAGATGGCATCAAGAATGAAGAGTTAAAAAATCTACCTCACAATGCAACAGCACTGCTTACCCAAATATTCAACACGACCCTTAAATTACACTACTTCCCAAAATTTTGGAAAAGGGCCAAAGTCATCAGCATCCCAAAACCAGGCAAAAATAGCATCTTCCCTCAGAACAGACGACCAATCAGCCTGCTCAATACAACCAGTAAACTTTATGAATCCCTGATACTAAATAGACTGCAACAACACACAGAGATGAACGAAATAATCCCCGATCTACAGTTTGGATTCAAGAAACTTCACTCCACGATCCATCCTGTACTAAATTTCATAGAGGATGCCACCGATAGCTTCAATAAACGCGAATACATGCTCGCCATATTCTTGGACGTCGAGAAGGCCTTCGACAAGGTGTGGCACTATGGACTGCTATACAAACTGATACAATACGACTTCCCACCAAGAGACATAATGCTCATTAAAAGCTACTTAGAAGACAGAGAGTTTCAGGTCGCTATTGGGGGCTCACTTTCCGAGAGGGTGAAAGTAAAATCAGGGGTACCGCAAGGGTCGGTCTTGGCTCCCTACCTTTTCAATCTTTATGTTTCTGATATACCAACACACCCTAAAATGACAGTGAGATTATTCGCGGACGATACACTAATTTATACAAGAGACCGGAATATATACTACGCGACACTAGCACTCCAACGATACCTAACAACACTAGAGACCTGGCTCACAAAATGGCGAGTGAAAGTCAACACTGCGAAGTCCACGGCTATGGTGGTGGCTAAAAGGAGACAATTACCACCAGAGAACTTCACTATTTTTCAAGAGGACATACCATTCGAAAACGAGGCAAAATATCTTGGAATAACTATAGATAGGAAGCTCACCTGGGCGAAACATATTGACAGAACAAAGATAACTGCAACCGCGCTTTTCATACAGCTTTATCCTCTCTTCAAAGGGCGCCAACTGAGTCAGCAATCCAAGATAACCATTTACAAATGTATTATCCAGCCCACCATCCTCTACGGCTGCGTAGGTTGGGGATACGCAGCCAAAACACACATCAAGAAGCTACAAACAGTGCAGAACAAGATACTAAGACTCATAACCGGAACAGACATTAGAACAAGAATAGACCACCTCCATGATATAGCCAAGTGCAAACCACTCGATGTGTTATTCAAAGAAAGAAGGGAAAAGTTCTAAACACAAAGTGTAGCACACAAAAATCCATTGATACGTGCACTTGGTAACTACAATCCTCACGACCAAAGAACATACAAACGCCCAAGGCTGGAATAGAGAGGGATAAGAGGAAGGAGCAACATCATCCACACCTTCACATTCAATTTTCATCCTTCATCAAGTGTATATTTTGACTAACCAAACATGCGTTTCCTTTTCAGATAATCATCACAAACTCACAATCAATCAACCCATCTTTCACTAGATATATATTTTCACAAATTCATATTTTTCACCCTCATTCCATGAGGATAATGGCTAGCGTATGCTGCCTGTAACTCACAAAGCAATACAGCCCTTTCACAGGTGACCTAGCTTGGCGCTTCTGCCAAGGTGGATATCTTGTGTCGGGCTACAAACCAACTCAAACCGTGTACTTTGTACAATTAAATCATAGGTACCAAGTCATTTAACATTAAGTTCATGCAACGAGGATAAGGGTCTGTGAATACAACCTGTAACTCGCATATCAAATCAGCCAAAACTTCCCAATGCTTGCCAATGTCTCTATTGGCAAGTGGGGAGGTTGGGGCAACAGGGGCAACCCATCTTTAACCTAGCCACGGGACGGACGAGACGTGACGAGACGCACGGTTTTACGGACGAGACGGGAATTCTCGCGTTAGTCTCGATCACGTATCCATTCGTCTTGTGATTAAACTTTCCGAAGAAGTTGTCAAATATTCTAAATCATCTGTGTACGACGGCAGAAAGGTGAGCATATCATCAAGTGGTCGTACCACGGACAAATTACAATAACTGACAAATATAAAATAACAAAAACCGACTAAATTGTTGTAGGCCCTTCTCAGGGCCAACAACAAACTTAAAAAATGGACAAGCTAGCAGAGCTTGGACGTGCACAACAGAAACGACACCAAACCCAGGACTGGTCTAGGGATCTAAATGATGAAGACGTTGATGTGGAACTGACGGACGATGAGACGCAGGACGGTGAATTCACAGAAGCAACTATTCTAAAAAGGAAATTACTTTTTAAAGCTAAAGAGGATAAACCACCGAAAGCAATTAAAGTGACCAACCAATATCAGGTACTGACAGTTCAAGAAGAGCCTATGGATATCATAGAAGTATCAAACAAAAGCGCAAGGGACGACAACTCCAATACTCAAAAACAAAAAATACCACCTATTGTCGTATCAGGGACGACAAACTACTCCAAAATTTCAAAGACGATGAAGACAAATATGACAGGAACTTTTAAGATAGTTTACATAAAAGACGGGCTTAAAATTCAAACTTCAACCCTAGAGGACTTCAAGGCTCTCCAAACCTTTCTCAAACAAGCCGGACAACAGTATCATACATTTACGCTCCCGAGAGACAAACCCCTAAAAATTGTCATCAAAGGGCTCCCACCCAACATGCCCACTGACGAGATAAAAGAGGAGCTACTTACAATGGGATACACAGCATCTGACGTCAGACAATTTACATCAAGGTCACAAGCAGAAAATAGCACACAAGATAACATCAAATTACTACCAATTTTCATTTGCACTCTCACAAGAACTGACCAAAACTACAAACTCTTTCAGGAAAACTACATTAACAACACCAGAATCAAAATAGAGCATTACGTGCAAACACAAAACTACATCTTGCAATGTCACAGATGTCAAAATTTGGACATTCCAAAAACAACTGTGCCAACAACCCTAGATGCATCAAATGCCTGATGCCGCATTTGACCTCTGACTGCCAAAAGAAAGACCCCACAACTCCTGCTAAATGTGTGAACTGCGGAGGAGACCACACCGCGAACTACTCCAAGTGCCCCGAATACCTGAAAATGATAGAGAAAAAGATCGACCAAAGACAGAAAAAAAATGAAAAGATATCTACCTCCACACAAAAACTGACACCAACAAAAACTGACTTCCCGCCACTACCAAGCAAAACTACGCCACCAACCAAACTCAGCGGTTCATCACGATCATACAGAGACACCCTACTTAGCACACGGAACGACCCACAACAACAGAAGGAAGAAGAACAAACGACCCCTTTTGACTTTAAATTATTATTATTATTATTATCACCGCGTCTTACTACCCGTTCGGGTTATACGCACTTACGCTAATGTGTAATGGTAGGGTGATTGTGAGATGAAATGAAGGACCTACAGTTTAACGTGGAATCCGAATCACGGTGGCGGCCTGGTATTCCACACATTCACAAGATGTCTTGTCAGAGGTGTAGGAAGGGTTTGGAAATCAGATAAATCTGTGCCGTGACCGAGGATTGAACCCCGGCCGCCAGCATAGAAGTCTGACACCTTACCCCTAGACCACCAGGTCACCGACTTGACTTTAAAGAGATATTGACAATCTTTAAAGAGATGAATATATGTGGTTTACTCAAACATCTAAAAACTTTTCTATCAAGAATTAAACAGGCAGAGGTTAAAATGTCCAAACTTATGATAATACTTGAAGCAGCCACTGACTTTTACTTTGGTGCCAATGACGAGTAAAACACAAGTAATAGATAAAAATCAACTCAGAATACTAATATGGAACGCCAACGGAATTATACATCAGAAGCACGAATTTGAGGAACTATTAGGAACCTACGGAGTTGACTTGGCGCTTATATGCGAAACGCATCTAAAGACAGACCAACGATTTAACATCACAGGACATAATATCTACAGGACTGACAGGGAGCACAGAAAGGGAGGAGGTACGGCTGTCATTATAAAAGACTATCTACCGCACTACAGGGCAAACATCAACGACACGGAAAACCTCGAGGCCACAACCATATCAATTAGCACCAAAACAGGTCATATTAACTTTGTGGCGGCTTACAATCCACCGACAAAAATCCTACTGAAACAAGACCTAGACAGCATTACATCATCTGACAACTATTTTATTGGTGGCGATTTAAACAGTAAAAACACGTTGTGGAATAGTAGGATCACAAACAGGAACGGAAGGATACTAGAAGACCATTCGAACGAAGCAGAGTACAACATCATAGCACCAGACACTCCCACCCATTATCCCGGAAACCATCTACATAGACCGGACATACTAGACATAGTTCTAACACACCTAAAAATAATGCCAGACACCCTTACAGTACTCCAAGAGCTTGATTCTGATCATAATCCTCTGTTATGCGAGTGGGAAGTAAACTTACAGCACCAAACTAACTGGCGAAATCCAACTATAAGCACAACTGATTGGAACAAATTCAAAACAGACCTACAAGAGGCCCTACCGAGGAACCTAGACATCCACACTGAACAAGACATTGACGCAGCCGTAGACCTCTTCACAACAACGCTCCAAGAAACCTACAAACTTAATACTACGATTTCACGAAAACACCATGACTTCAGAGTTGAACATCCGGAACTAAGCTATTTACTAGCCCAAAAAAGGGAGGCCCGTAGGGATTGGCAGCGACTAAGATCACCAAATGAACGCATCAGATATAACCGTCTAAAGGCAATAGTGAAAAGAACCGTAAACCAGATCAGGAGAACAAACTTTAACACATTCGTCACTGACTCAGCCACTAACATGCAGGAAACCTGGACTATAACAAAAGTACTGAAGGGGACCTCGAAAAAGACAAACACGCCAGCCATCCATGGACAACAGGGATGGCATACTCCAGCCTGGACAAAGCAAATGCAATTGCTCTAACACTTGAAGACCAATTCAAACCTAATCCCGTACACGAGCAAAACTTCAACAGAGACGTCACCAGAGCCGTACACACCTACATTCAAAGACCTCTGACAGATTTACCCGCCCCCATCACAGAACAGGAAATCCAAACCACTATAAAGCAACTGAAACTGAAAAAAGCACCTGGACTAGACGGAATTAAGAACGAGTCGATAAAGAACATACCTAAAGAAGCAATAGCCCACCTAACACAAATATTTAATGCATCCCTCAAAATCGCCTATTTCCCAAACACCTGGAAAGAGGCCAAGGTTATATCTATTCCAAAGCCAGGCAAGAACGGCATCTTTCCCCAAAATAGGCGACCTATAAGCCTACTAAGCACGTTAGGCAAACTATTTGAAAAACTTATACTAACGAGACTAAAACTACATTCAGAAGCACACAAGATAATCCCGGACCTCCAATTTGGATTTAAAAGTCACCATTCAACAATCCATCCGCTATTAAACTTCATAGAGGACGCCACAGACAGTTTTAATAACAGACAGTACCTAATAGCCATATTTCTGGATATCGAAAAGGCGTTTGACAAGGTGTGGCATCTCGGCCTCATCCAAAAGATGGTAACCTTTAACTTTCCAAGGGGCGATGTGCAACTGATTTACAGCTACCTGTGCAATAGAAAATTCCGAGTCTCTGTTGAGGGCACACTATCGGGTGAAATCCAAGCAGAGGTGGGAGTACCACAAGGGTCGGTGCTGGCTCCCTTCCTATACAACATTTACGTGGCTGACGTTCCGACCAAGGCAAAAATGACAATACGACTATTCGCTGACGATACCTTGATTTATACAAGAGAAAAAAACATCTACTATGCGTCGTTAGCCGTACAAAGGTACTTAAAGACGTTTGAATCATGGCTATCAAAGTGGAGGATAAAAGTGAACGCGACAAAATCCATTGCAATGGTTGTAGCCAGGAAAAGACAGATGCCACCGGCCAACTTTACTATATACGAAGAGGATATACCATTCAAGGATGACGCCAAATACCTAGGAATCTACATAGACAAGCGACTAACATGGACTAAACATATCACCGAGACCTGCAAAAAAGCAATAGCCGTATTCATTCAACTCTATCCACTGCTGAAAGGAACACAACTAAGCCAACGAACAAAAATCACGATCTTCAAAACTGTAATCCAGCCGATTTTACTCTACGCCTGTGTAGGATGGGGATATGCAGCTAAGACGCATCTCAAGAAGCTACAGACAGTTCAAAACCGAGTACTCAGGACGATAACTGGCGTAGACATGCGAACAAGGATTGACCAACTACACGTGATGACCCGAAACAAGACACTTGCTGAGCTCTTCCAGGAAATGAGAAACAACTTCTACGAAAAAGCAGGAAATCACGATAATCCCATTGTCAGAGCACTAGGGGACTACGATCCACATGAACAAAGGTCATACAAACGTCCAAGGCTGGAGTAGATCACTCACAACTTCACAATCAATTCCATCCTTCATCAAGTGCAATATAAACTAATCAAACATGTATTTTTTTCAGGTAATCATTCACAACCTCACAAATCAATTCCATCCTCCACTAGATATAAGTTCATCAATTCACTTTTTCACCCTCATTCCATGAGGATAAGGGCTAGCGAATGCTGCCTGTAACTCACAAAGCAATATAGCCCTTTCACAGGTGACCTAGCTTGGCGCTTCTGCCAAGGTGGATATCTTGTGTCGGGCTACAGACAACTCAAACCATGTATTTTTGTACAAACAATTCAAAGGTACCAATTCATGAAATAATTAAGTTCATGCAACGAGGATAAGGGTCTGTGAATACAACCTGTAACTCGCATATCAAATCAGCCAAAACTTCCCAATGCTTGTCAATGACTCTATTGGCAAGTGGGGAGGTTGGGGCAACAGGGGCAACCCACTTTAACCTAGTACTGCTGCTCCCAACATACAAACCTTCACCCACCAACTCCATTTTCCCTTCACAATCAACTTACACACTCACACATAAAGGTTATGATCTGTGACTACAGATCGGTACTTTAGGCAAAAAATAGCCGCCTACTTCCTCTGAAAGTCGCTTCTGACACTCATAGTTAGTAGTTTAAGGCAAACAAGGGAGCTGCTGTTTAACCTAGTAAATTGGGGTGGTACAGTAAAATTGTTTAAAACAAAAATTAAAGCAAAACAAAAGAGATCAATAAGAATAAATGTTACAAATCACAATAAGGATAACTAACAAAAAAGAAAGAAAATTAGAAAATGCCACCCCTGTGACTGTCCAAAACTAGGACTCCATCTTCTCCGACTCCTTGTCCTTGATGGCTGGCTGGTTGGTGAAGTTGATAGGAATAGTGCGCTCTCTCTCTAGGCCAGGGAGTGCCTGCGAGAGAACAAAGTAGATTAATATAGAGCAGAACACAAACAGACTGGGTGTCGGGCCTATTTCAAAGATATGAATAGGGACAAGTGTTATCACAAATGCAAAATTTACAAATATGTAGGATAAAGAGTGCACAGGAGGCCAAGAAATATGGGAGGAGCAGATAACAAATCGTATGCAGATGAAGTCAATTAAAGGAGAAAGAACAAGGCATATAACTAAATTGACCGGCCATGAGGTGTAAAACGCAATAAAATTGCATTAGAATGTAAAGTAGATCTGTATTTAGTAGGTTGATCAAAGTGAGTAAGGATTTTAATCAATGTTTATGATTAGATAAAACCCAACATGTCAGAAATAAAAATTTAATTTTCATTTGATAAGGGGTGGGTCAAGAAGCAAGAGCTTGAGGAGAAACAACTTCATCTAAATCTTGCTAACCTTGTTAAATAAGTATGGGGCATTTTTGGTAGGCCCAGTTTACTCTGAATTAAATGTGAAACAGAAACTCCATAAGCTAGTCCTTATTGCAATTGTACCCAGACACCTGTTAAAATTGTGTAGGTAAAATGACCTCAAGGCCCGAAGAAGCGTGCAAAGAACACAAGAAAAGATATAGGAAGATTCAGGTAGTAAACCCAATATATGGAAACATGATGATGGGCCAGTAACGGATCCAAGAGGAATCTACGATCAATTTTAGAGTGGTGATTACCCCAGGTCATGCTGTTCCTGTAAAGCAAGCTAAGCATTGTGCCAACTATTGAAAAAATATTCAAGACTACAATGTTTATTTATTAAGCTAATTTAGTATAATTTAAGTAAAATTACATAAAATATATATATAAAATTAATTGTAAAATATTAGTTAGTATACGTAACAAGCTTTATATTATACATTAATTAAATAGTTTGAGTTATGTTTAGGTATTCTAGTCACATGTATTATCATGTATTTGGCAAATACATTTAACCACTCTTTCAAATTTAAACATTTCAGCACTGATAAGAGGGGGGAGGGAGGGGGGGAGGGCGTATGACGACGAGGCTACTTTAATCCACGATAATTCTTGTTTTTCTTTAGTAGAAAGGATCGTGGCGTTTTAATAGTGTTCTTTTAGTTTTTGTTTTACACTAACGACTTATTAGTAACTGTGATTTTATTCAATTGTACGTCAAAGAGACCCAAAAGTCAGGAGTGGACTTAAACAATTTCAAGATAATTTAGAAGGTAAATTTAAAATAAAATATATTTTCATATAATTTACTTAATCAGTGGCGCACCCAGACATTTACTTTAGGGCAGGCATTCAATCTAGGCTGTAGAAAGAATTACATTTTGATGGAGAGAGCGGGTTTGGGGTTGCACAGCCCCCTAATCCCTGAAGGCCGAGAATATTTATGAATATTAAATGCTTTTAGAAATAATTTGGAGTAGTTTTATAGTAATTAAGAGATTTAAATAATGCAAATGGTATCGAGGCTATCATTGGTGTGCTTTTTTTCCAATTGTTAATTTTGTGTTTAATGGTGGACCTTTTGAATATTATGCTTAAGTCTGAAGCATGGCCTTAAAATGTAGCATATACATTCGACACATCTTCAATGTTAAATATTTTAGTTATACTTCATATTATTTAAATTTCTACTATAAATTATTTGTGGTCTTGGGGAAGGGGGAGTCAAATACCCTGTTTTCCCCTCTCCCCCTTGGGTGGACCACTGCTTAAAGCAAAAGTTAAGTGTAACTATCTTAGCAATAAACCAATGACGTAGTGATAGAGTATTAATAGTCCGAGATAATCTCACTTATGTTAGAGTTTACGCATCTAAATAGCTTCTGGAGCATAAATTCTCAAGTTGAGAGACTCGTTTGTTTCCAAGCAGCATTGTGTGAGATAAGTTATACTTTAATAAATAGTTTTAATCGCAACGTGAGATTGACAATCCACCTGATTCCCTCTCACCAAGATTTTATGGACGCTTGATCGATGTATCATTTCATTTTACTCTTATTATGATTGTTTTCTTTGAGTATTGCTAACTGTGTGCTTTTAATTGCACTAGGCTAGTTTAATAGAATCTGTCTCTCTTATGCATTCATAAATGTGCCCATACCACTCTTAGCCCCGACATTAATATTTACTTAAATTTCTAACCATGTAGATATCATTATCAGGTGCTGTAAACATTCCCTGTTAGGCTACTAATCCCCTCTTTCCTTACTTTTATTTGTACTCAAAGCAAGAAGTTAACTAAGCGTGAGAGGTAATGATAGTGTCTCCCTCTTTAACTGGGCCGTCACGAGCACGACAAACCGATAGTACTAAACTCTATCGGAATATATCTGTCCCTATCAGCCTGTGTACATCGTTAAGCCATGCACTTCAAAGGGGCCAAATTAATCTTGGTTCAGGCAACCAACATATTATTAGGTCAATTTTTTATTTTATTTTTATGTTATCTTTCTCTGCCTTCCAGAATGTACACAAATATGGGAAAACGACAGGAACATCACAAAGTGGAATGTTTTATCCAGTGCAGCCAAGTGGGATTCATAATGACCCCAGTCAGTCACGCTGGCACTGGGACATCTCTGCCAGTACTATCTACCCCCCCCCCCCCCCCAATTCTATCTCTCTCTCTCTCTATCTATCTATCTATATATATATATATATATATATATATATATATATATATATATATATAATTCTTAGTAAAACATAGTTTTCATTTATTTTTGATTTAAACACGCATTGCCTAAAACACTGACTTTAAACCACAAGTATTGTGACTGATAAGTGTCCACTTGAAGTTTTCAAACAAGCTTTGAAAAAAAAAACTCTTGATAGCGTCCAAAGTGTAAAGCCAGAACCAACACTTGTGGTTTTATTGCTATGAGCAACAGCCAAGTTATTAAATATAAATCTGGTAACATATAAAATAGACTCTAGCTACATTAAAATCTACCAACTAATTTTTTTTAGAATCTTAATCCAGGGACGTTCATAGGAGTGTGCAAGCGGTGTGGCCACACAGGGCCCCGCAATTTTGGGATGGGGTAAGGGGGGCGCTTACTGAAGTGACAGAGGGAAGACAAGTTTATGTGGAAAATTTTTGCTGGTGCGTTCGTATAAAAGAATCCCTGTGTAAGCAAACTAGCAAATATTGTCAGAGCTTATAAAAAAATGTCATATGGTTTGATTTATTGAATGAATGAAGTGAGTTTTCCGTTTTTACTCGACCTGTTTGCATACGTTTGTCTTTCTGTGGTGGATATGTATCACGATAATTTTTGTACACATTAACCGATTTAATTCAAACTTGGCACAGTCGATTTTTGTACCTTTATACAGATCGGATTCATTGCGGAATAAAATCAAGTTAAGTGTTGGTGAAATATCAGCCCTTATTTGCATAAGAACATGGCTTTTATCATTAATTATTACATGTAAATTTAGCTTTTAGGGCATTTCCTGATACTTTAAGAAATTAAATATTTGTCTAAAAGTGCAAACTATTGTAAGCACACTAAACAAGTCCAAAGTTTTTAATTATTATTTGGTGGAGGGGGAAGCAGATAAATAGATAATCTAAAAGCAATTTACCCAGGGTAGGCCTGGCTTGTATTTTTAAAAGCCATATAAAATAGCTCCTCCAACACTGATAATCTTCATTTCCTGATCTGTCCTTATCATATAGACCAATACCTTAGTTTTGGAGATATTTATACGAAGATTACGAAGACGACGACGGCAATGAATGGATCTCCGTCAACCTGTTAAGTGATGTAAAACTAATCCTTCATGTAGGGCGCTGACGTAACTGGCTGTAATCCACGAAATTGGTGGTGTAACTCTTACAATACACGTACACTTTCTTTGTGACGCCTTTATACCCTCGGAGCATATAATTTTATAAACTATTAAAGTGTCATGAATAAGTACTTGCTGCACCTCTTACCAATTAAAAAGTTTAAGGGGCCAACTTTAGAAAAGTTTTTGCATCCAAGGTTAGTCTCTAAATATTGTATTTTAATTCTATAGCATTGAATAACTTCTTTATTCATAGAGAATCATCGCACTAATAAATAAACTTATTGAGTCAAAGTCACAATTATAGTAATTATTGTTGGTTAATGAATTATGCCTTATCCCGGAAAGTCTAAGTGTCACAAATTCAACTCCAAGCCAGGATCAAAAATTAGTTTAGATGAGTTGGCTTTTGACAAAAAAAAAAAATTATTCACGTGTAAACTAAAGCTTAATTGGGTTGTTAGCATCCTAGTAAACATTTTTTAATTCATTTAGATTATATTTGGAAGAAGATACAGGAATGTTGGATAGAAACATATAAAAGGAACAAACAAAATATGTATTTTACAATGAAAAGGAGAACACAGTTCCCACTTTACATTGATGCCATGGGACCAAGAGGTAATGGTTGCCTCTTGAAGAAAATCGATCGTTACCACCCAATGCTCAGATCTGGGTTTCATTATATTGGAACTCATCAGGAAACAGTGTGAATGGCACAACGCAATTTACTAAAAGAGGAAAACAAAAAAACAAAATGGAGTAAAAGGAAATTGGTAAGGAATGAGAGGAAACTTAAATGGGAGCATGTAAAAAGGAATACCATAAAAGATAAATACAGTAAATGGACATTGGATGCGAATATATTTAATATTTCTCTATAGAGAAAAACTTTTTTCGATTTATAAGGTAATTGTATAATGTTTGGAAGCAGGTACAGGAAAGGTGAATAGAAACATATAAAAGGAACTAACAAAATATGGCTTTTACAATGAGAAATAGAACATAGTTCACATTTTACATTTCGGCCATTGGATAAAGAGGTAATAATCTTTTAAAGGGATGCCTAACCACTCAGTTATGTGGTACGTGGTTATAATTGATCACCATTCTATCAAACCAGACAACTATGTACATATAGTTTTAAAACTTATAAGCCTCTCTTAAATCTACCCCCTTCTATATGAAAAAAAAAACAATCTTAGAACCATCACAAGGGAGACTAAATGACTTTCCTAACGGCTTGAAAGAGGTCTATACGATACCAAAGAGTGATTTAAGTTTCGGTGTGGCTTTGGGATAGTTTTATCCAGTGACCGAGAAATTGTTAACACTATCACAGGCTTTGGAATGGGGTAAAGTTGCTTGTATAAGATATTCATATTTGTCTGCATCATCTAAATCCTGATCCTCGTCAATATTCTGAAACTGGTTCCAAAAACCCAACCAATATCGTAAATTTCCACTGAATTTACAGAATTCAATCTTTGGAAGACGATATTTACTCCTTAAATTGTGGTTAGTACTTACAGATGACTGAGCCTCCCTTTCATGTTCCTTTTTCAAAACAGCAACAGCATCGGAGACTGCAGCTGCTAAAACATGGAACTTACGTTTGTAGTCGTCCACTACCTCTACCTCATTGATCAGGTCTTCTTCGGTCGCCTCTGTCTCTATGAGGTGTAGGAAGATCTTCTGATCCAAACTGTGTAAGAGGTTAGCCTTTTCTTCCAGTAACGTATATCTCCTTGGATCACGATTATATCTATTTATTCCATCTCCAGCAACGCTTTTAGTGAATTTGTTGCTTTTGTAAAAGTTCTGCGATATACACCACGTTTCCTATTCAAACTGTTAATATCACTCACTTTCCCGAATAAGTCCTGTCACGGTCGCCAGATGTTATGTACAAAATTGATACGGGAAAATGAGTATGATTTATTCTTATTACAGGAAAATCAAAATATATAACATTAAATCTCAAAACTTCAAATGTAAATAACAATCTAAAACTCTCAACATTAAAAATCTTAATCTAGTTTACAAAAGTCTCCAAGCCACAGAAAACAATATTTTCCAATGCCAACTTGAGTTCTGTCTCTAACAGGTATCAACAGTCGATATATATAACAATAGTACTTATACACTAATAAAATTAAAATTATACTAAAACAAAGTTTTGCTTCGTAAAGGGCTATAGGGATTGGTTACGGTCATTTGTTAATGTTTAATAATTACAATATAAATTAAAATAAAATAAATGTACACTTTTAGACATAATATATTGTTAAATAAATGCAAAATGAATTACAATAAAAATATAAAGATTATATATGTATTATATTTGTACATTTATTATCAATGATAATGTATGTGAGAAATATAAATGATGTTTGATTCAACAAACACTAAGATGATTTTGTTTCACATTTTTTTATACCAGAAAGAACAGAAAATGTTTTATTGCACAATTAAATTGTTGTAAAAGGCATAAAATGTTTCAGTGCTTTTTCTAAAGTTCTTTTTGATGGCTGGCGATAAAACTAAAATTAAAGGTGAATGTTAAAACGCTCCTCTCAAAGTTGTAAGCACAAGGGGTGTGGACAAACTCCCTCCTCCCCCCTTCAAGATCTCACATTTTGCACCGGACTTTAGATATGAGAAGGCATTTCCGTTGTGTTTAGTATTCACCAGTGATTTACCCTTTTACATACAATTTTTTAAGTTAAAAAATATATATAAAAAAACTTTATGGATTCCCTTGATGATCTCATTGACCCCTGGACAAACCTTGGGGACCCCTGTGGGTCCTTGGACCCCACTTTGAAACTCTCTGCGCTATTATATTATAAACAATATACCAACTTTTAATATTTGGCTCCAAACTTGACCAAAATGTGGACTTGAAATAGGTGTCTGCTAGTACCTTATGATATAGATTTTATTAGACCCTTAATCTACTTTTCTTGATTAAGTCGTTTTATGGACAGCTCGTTCATCCCACCAATAAGGTACGTTAGCGTGAAGTATCAGTTATCCCTTGTAATTGGTGACCTTAAAACGCTTTCGTTGAACCTTACTACAGATGTTCTGCTTCTGTAGCTTCTTACCTTCATTATTCCATACGACCTTAGCTACCTACTGATGTAGTAGCTCTAATGTCTGATTTTTATAGCAATATTCGCTTCACTCATTACCACCCGTCCAATGTTAGCTGCACAATGGGAATGGGATGATTAAGGTAGTATTTAGTGAAAAATTAACCAAATTTTCGTAGAGGAAGAGTTGTACCGGTAAGCCATTTAGGATTAACCACCCACAATACACATACCGGGGATGTGAACCCCTATCTCACCATCAACGGCAAACCAGACTAAAAGAGTTTGAAGGTTAGTCCACGCTCCCTCTTTGTTCCACGCTACAAAGGGGACAAGTAATATCGTAGGGAAGATGTACAGTACATATCTTTGGTTGAATCATTACTGATTAGAGAGTAAAGTCCCCATCTTACTGGAACTTAGCCCAATAAATATATCAGGTTATATAACTAACTAAATAGATTTCTGGCCGACAAGTAGGCCTACTCGAAAGTTCATGTATGGCAGAAGGTAGGTTCACCATTCAACCCTACCCTAAGAAACCACAATACAATCCCTGATTTGACATCAAATCTCCTTCAAATACATGTTCACATTATCTTCTCAATAACGTATCGGCGGGGTCTTATATCTTCAGGTTTCCCAAAAAAAGATTTTGTTCACCCGCCTGCTATTGGCCATCACTCGTAGTCCAGTGGGTGGGAAGATTAGTCAGTACTAATGTACCGTTGTCCAGGGAAAGCCCAATTGTACTAATCGTACATCCTTTCCGTGGTGGTCCGATGAGATGAGATGATGATTATAATGATGATGATAGTTAATATGATGGTGTGAAAACAGTAGAAACTCCTAACGTATCATAATCGTAACCAACCAGAGTCCAGACCCTGATGTTTCAAATGAGAATCGAACCTGAAGTCCCTAAGTTGGTAGGCAGGTGCGCTGACCACTACACCAAGGGAACGGTTGTATAATTGAAAGTACAATATTATCGTAAAAAGTAATATGATTAATTTATAAAGTTTCACAGATATTTAAAATCAACATTAAAATATACAAGATGAAGAATTTAAGTTGAGACCCCAGGATATCCCGTAAAAGAAGCATAATAGAAAAAAATAAATGTTCCAAGTAAATTTTTTTTTTCAGGTGGGAAGAGAACCGCCCAAGATATTTTTTTATTTTTTGGCTCTCTTCAAGGTTATTTCAAGGTCAATTTGGTTTTTTATAATAAAAAATATCATTTTAATGGTATTTTACAATAAACAAACAACTTTTGCCTCAAACTTTTTTATTTTGACATTAATTTTTGATGATATTTTAGCATGTATTTTTATAGAAAATTGTATTCAAGATTTTCTTACATTATGTTATTCTTTATTGCGTTAGATGCAACATTATTTATAAAATTATTTTAATAAATGTTCAAAATGATGACCATTAACTTCGATAAACTTTTCAATTCGCTTTATAAAAGATTGATGAGCACTTAAGGGTAGTGAGAAAAATTAGTTGTAAACAAACACGAGAGTGTTTTAATCTAGTGTATTCAAAACAAAGCAAACTCACAAATAAGGTACGGAACACTTTTTGGGGTTGTTATTTTAATTTCCCCCCTTCCTTTTTTTAAATCCTTGACAAATTTACCCCCCCCTTTCGGGAAAGTTTTTAAAAAAGGTTTTTTTTTTTAAAATTTTTTAACCCTTTTTTAAAAATTTTTAAAAAATTCCCTTTTAACCCCTTTAAAAATTTTTACAAAAGTTCTTCAAAAAAATTTTCACTTTGAAAATTTAAAAGGGGGGTTTTTTAAAGTTCAAGGGGGCCAAAATTTAAAAATTTTTTTAAAAATTTTAAAAATAATTTTTTCCCTTTTTTTTTGGGAATTTTTTTTTCCGTTTAAAAATTGGTTTTTTTAAAAAAAACCCCCAGGGAATTAAAAAAAGGAAACCCCAAAAATGAAATTTTGGGTTTTTTGCCCAAAAAAACCAAAAGGGGGAAAAAGGGAAAAGGAAAAAACTTTTTACGCTTTTTGGGTTTTTTTGGGCCCCCCTTGGGGAAAATTTTTTGGTTTTTAACAAAAAAAAGGGCTTTTTCCCTTAAAACCAAAAAAAGGGTTTTTTTTAAAAATTTTGGGGGAAAAAACATCAAAAGTTTTTCTAAATTTTATAAAACCCTTTCCACAAATATTAAAAAGGAATTTTTAAATTTTGGTTTTAGTCAAATTTTAAAAATTTTTGGGTTTTTTCGGGGTTTGGGGGTTTCCCCCGGGTTTTTTTTTCATTTTAACCTTTAACCCCGCCCCCAAAATTTTTAAACCCCGGGGCCCCCAAAAAATTTTGGTTTTTGTTTTGGAAAAAATTTTTTGGTTTTTTCCTTTTCCCAAGGGCCCCAAAAACCCTATATAAAAAACCCCTTTAAATTTCCTTTTTTTTGGTTTTGGTTCATGGAGCCAAAAACCCCTTTTAACAAAAAAGGTTTTACAAGCACAAAACCAAAACCCCCCCGAAATCTTTAAAAAAACGCATTAGAAAGATCGCAGAGAAATTAAATAGAAAGCCCTTTAAACGGGGCCTTTTTTTAAATTTGGGTAAAAAAACGAAAAAAAAAAATGTATAAAAATTTTAACCCCCTAGTTTTGAATTTTTTAAAAAAGAAAAAATTTTTTTAAATTATTTCCTTTAACGTAATAAAGTGTAACATCACTTTAAAAAAAATTTTTAATAAAAATGTTCTAAAAAAAAATTTGTTTAAATTTTTGAAAAATTTTAAAGGGCAAAAAAAAAAAAAAAATAAAAACAAAATTTTGTTTTTTTAGGGGGTTAAAAAAGAAAGCCCCTTTTTAAAAAAATTAACAAAAATTTCCCCATTAAAAAAAAATTTAAGGCCCCTTTAAAATTTAACTTGAAGACTTTCCCCAAAAAAATTTAAAAAATAGCTATTTTGGGGTTTTTTTTCCCCCCCTGAAAAAAAAAAAAAAACCCCCTTTTGTTTAAACCCTTTTTTTTTTTAAAATGTTTTTTTTTTTTTTTTAAAAATTTTGGATTTTAAATTTAAAATTTTCCCCAAAACCCCCAAAGTTTAATCTTTTGGATTCAAAAAACCCCTGTTTTCCCCCTTTGGTTTTGTGAAAAATTTAAAAAATAAAAATTTTTAAAAAAATTTTTATAGTGAAATATTTTTTATTATCCCCAAGGGTTTTTAAAAATTTTTAAAATTTTCAAGCATTTTATAAAAAAAAAATTTAAAAAAATTTTTTCCCAAAATTTTTTTTTTTAAAATTTAAAAATTTTTGGCTTTTTTTTAAACCCCCCCAAAGCTTCTTATCTTTTTTATTTTAATTTTGGGGGTTTTGAAAAATCCCAAAAAAAACGAAAATTTTTAAAATTTAAAAGGGGTTTTTTTCCTTATTGGGGGAAATTAGTTTTAAAAACCCCAAAAAACACTCCCCATATTTAGGGGCCCCCCGGGGGCCCCCAAGGGTAAAACAAAACCCCGCCCCAAAAAAAACCCCCGGGGGGAATTTTTTTTCGTTTTCTTTTTTTTTCCCCCCCTTTAAATTTTACCCCCAAAAAACCCCCCAGGGGGTTTTTTTAAAAATTTTTTTTCTTGTTTTTTTTTTGGGGGATTTTTTAAATTTTTTTTTTGTGGATTTTTTTATTTTTTTTGGGTTTTGGAAAAAATCACCCTTGGCCCGGGGTTTGTTTTTGAGAAAAAAAAAATTTAAAAAAAAAGGGAAATTTTTAAAAGGGCTTTTGGTTTTTTGGGAAAAAAAATTTTTTTTTAGGGTTTGAATTTTTTTTTATTGCTCCCCCTTTTTGGCAGAAAAATTGTTTTTTTTTAAAATTTTTTTTTTTTTTTTTTAAAAGAAAAAATAAAACATTTTTTTTTTAAAAAATTTTTTTAAAGGGGCCTTTTTCTGAATTTGGGGCCAAATTTTCCAAAAATTTGGGTGTTTCGCCCCACTTTTTTTTTAAACCCCAAATTTTTAATCCAAAAAACCCTTTTTTTTGAAAAAATTTAAGAAAATTTTTTTGATGATTTGAAAATTCCCCGGGTTTACCCAAAACCTTTTTAAATTTTCCCCCGCTTTTTTAAAACCAAAATTTTTTTTAATTTTAAAACCCCCAAAAAAAAAATGAATTTTTTTTCCCTTTTTTTAAGGCATTTTTTTTAAAAAAGGCCCCTTTTTTAAAAAAGGTTTTAAAAAATTTTTTTTAAATTTTTAATTTTAAAACTTTTTTTTTTTTGGGCAAAAAGAAAAAATTGGGGGTTTTTTTTTTTGGGGCCTTTTTTTTTTTTAAATTTTTTGGGGGAATTTTCAAAATGTTTTTTAAAAAAAATTTTAAAAATTTTTTTTTTTTTTTAAAAAACCTTTTTAAAAAGGGGGGGGAATTTTTTTTTTTAAATTTTTTTTTAAAAAATTTCCCCCTCTCCCAAAACTTTTTATTAAAATTTTTGGGGTTTGGGGTTAAAAAGGTTTAGTTTTTGGGTTTTTTTTTTGGGGTTTTTTTCCCTTTGGGGTTTTGGGGGTTTTTCCTTTTTTTTTTGGAAAACCGGGGGGGGTTTTAAAAAGGGTTTTTGGGGGGTTAGGAGGGGTTTTTCCCCTTTTTAACCCCCCCCGGCCCCCCCGGGGAAAACAAAATTTTTTTTCCCCAAGGGGTTTTTTTTTTTTCCCCTTTTAAAAAAGGGGGGGTTTCCCCCTTTTCCCAAAATTTAACCCCAATTTAAAAACTTTTTTTTTTTAAAAATTTAACCCCCATTTTTTTAAATTTTTTGGGGGAAAAGGGGGGGGGTTTTGGAAAAGTATTAAACCCCGGGGGTTTTTCCCCACCCAAAAAAAATTTTAACCCTTTTTGGGGAAAAAAAAAAAAGGTTTTTAACCCGGGGGGGAAGGGGGGGGGGGTTTTAAATTTTTCTTTTTTTTTACAAAAAAAATTTTTTTAAATGCCCCCCCAAAAATAAAATGGGAAAATTTTCTTTGCAATTTTTCCCAAATTTTCTTTTTTTCCCTTTTTTCCCCAAAAATTTTTATTTTTTTAAAAAAAAAAAAAAAAATTAAAAAAAAAAACTAAAAAAAACCGGGGGGGGAAAGGGCCAAAAAGGGTTTTAAATTTTTTCCAAAACAAAATTTTTAATTTTTTAAAAATTAAACCCCCCTTTTTATCCCCCCCCTTTAAAAAAAATTGGTAAATTTTTTAAGAGTTTGGGGTCCAAAATTTATAAAAAAATTCGGGCTTAAAAATAGGAAAATTTTTTGGGGTTTTTTTTGGGGGGGTTTGGGGGGAAGGTGTGTTTTTTAAAAAAGCAATTTTAAAAAGCGTATTAAAATGAATTTTCTATTAAAATTTTTTTTTTCCAAAAATTTTTTTTTTTAACTACATTACAAAAATATCAGGTGACCTGGCGGTCTGGGGGTTTTGGGGTTTTGTACTTCTGTGCTGGGGGGGGGGGTTTAAAAACCTCGGTCCCTGCAGGTTTTTTTGGGGAATTAAACCCCAAAACCCCTTTTCCCTTCACCCCTGACAAGACGTGAAAATTTAAACCAAAACTTGGGGTTTTTGGAAACACGGGGGCCCCCCCCCGGGGTTCGGTTTTTCCCGTTTAGTTTTTGGCCCCATTTCACTCAAAAAACACCCTCCCATTACACATTACTTAATCCCCCGGGGAGCCCGAACGGGGGAAGACGCGGTGCTAATTATAAAAAAATCAATTACTGTGATACTTTATGGGCAAATTTTTTTAAATTTTAAAAAAAGTTTTAAAATTTTTAATTTTGGGAACAACAATTTAATTTTTAAAATAAAAAAAAGCTCATATTTTTAAAATGGGGCTAAAAACCCTTTGGGGGAAATTTTGGGGGAAATTTTTAAAGGGGAAAATCTTATTTTGCCCTTTTAAAAATTTACCCCTTCATCAAACCCCGGGAAGGGGTAGTGGAAAATTAAAAGGAGATTTTGGGGAAAAACTACCCAAATTTTTAAGGGAAAAAAGGGTTTGGGCCCAAAAGGCCCCCAAAAAAGGGTCCCCGGGGGCTGGGGGTGAGTCTTAAAAACTGTCTAAACCGGGACGGCCAAGTAAAGAAAAATATATGGGGTGTCTGGAAACCCCGATTTTTTTAAAAGGGTCAAAAAAAAGCAAGGGGGAAAGCACGTCTCAAAAAATAGCTTTTTGGGTCATCAATGGGGAAAAGGGGGTTTCTGTAGGGGAAAAAAATAGATGCTGCATCTAAAAAAATTTAATAGTAAAAAAGGGGTTGAAGGATAAAAAAAAAAAGTTTTCCCTCTAAATTTTTATGAAAAAAGTACAGGATAAAAATTTTCTTGAAAAAATCCTGCTTTTTAATCCCCAAAATTTTCTAATGAAAATTTTGAGGGGGGGGGCCCAAAAAAATTGGGTTTTTTTATTTAAGAAAAACCAAAAGGGGTTGAAAAAAAGTCTTAGCAAAAAATTTTTGGGGGGGGATTTTAAAATCCCCCAAATTTTTTTAAAAAGGGGCTATCAAAACCCAAAAAATTTTTAAAAAAAAAATTAATTTTTTTTAAAATCACTAATTAACTAAAAAAAATTTTTGGGGGGGGTTTTTTTTGGGAAAAAAAGGGTTTTTTTTTTCCCCAAAAAAATTTTAAGTTTAGTTTTTAAACAAAAAAATAAAAAACAGGAAAAATAAAAATTTTTATTTGACTAATGCGGTTTTTCGCATTTAAAAAAACTTTTAAAAAGGGTTTTTTCTATTTTTATCCCGTCAACTTTTAGGGCTATGTTTTTTTCCCCCAAAATTCTATAAAAATTTTCATAATTTTAATTTTTAAAT
Source organism: Timema cristinae (assembly GCA_039000515.1). Classification (NCBI taxonomy): domain Eukaryota; kingdom Metazoa; phylum Arthropoda; class Insecta; order Phasmatodea; family Timematidae; genus Timema; species Timema cristinae. Next base: position 6,869,804 of record JBCFYV010009882.1, on the reverse strand, counting down.
TAAAAATTTAAACCACAATCGAAAAAAGGGGCTAGTAGTTATTAATTTAAAATTTTAAACTGGGATCAATTAATTATTTTTTTTTCTACATAATACCCTTTTGAAACATTTTAAAAATTTTTGGGGAAAACCAAAAAAAAAATTAAAAAAAATACAAAAATTAAAATTTAAATTTAAAGAAAGGGGGTTTTTCATTCCCCAAAAATTTAAAAAATTTTACTTTATTCTAAAAAAATTTTTTTTTAAAAACCCCAAAAGGGGCGGACGCTATTTTCCCCTTTTTTTGGAACAAAAGGGGCCCTTTAAAAAAAAATTCCGTTTTTCACTCCAGTATCCCAAAAAACGACTTAAAACCAAACATAAGCCCCCCAAACACAAGTAATTTGAAAAAAAAGTCCAAGTCAAGTTTTTTCAAATCAGGGGTTGGGGGGTGGGGGTAGGGGGGGAAAATTTTTCCCCCCCCGAAAGGGAAAGGGGGGGTTTTAAAATTATCTTTTTTTTCCCCTTTTGCTTCAAACAAATTTTTTAAAAAAATTTTAGATATAAAAAGATTTTTGGGGGGGAAAGGGTTTTCACATTTTTTCCCCAAAGGGTTTTAAAATAAAAAAAAATTTTTAAAAAAAAATCCTTTTTGGGTTTTGGGTTTTTTTGGGGAAGCCCGGGGCCCCTTGTAGGTACGGGTTATGTTTTGGGGCAGAAATTTTACCAGTTCCAAAACGCCCTTTTTCTAGGCGCACAGTGCAAAAATTTTTGGGGAAAGGTTTTTTTGGAAAAAGTATTTTAAAATTTTTTTTGTTTTTAATCATTTTGATTTTGGCAGCATAAAATTTTATTTTTTATTAATTTTTTTTTTTGTGTATTCATTCTAAGTTTGGCTTTCCTTTTTAAAAAAGAGAAAAAAAAAAATTTGGACTTTTAAAAAATTTTACATTTTTTTTGGGTTTTTTTTAAAAACAAAAAAAGTTATTCCCTTTTAAAACCCCAAATTTTTTTACCCTCCCAAAATTTTAAAAAGTTCCTTTTCGCCCTGATAAAAACCCCTTTCTGGGGAAAGGCTGGCTAGGCCCTTTTTATAAACTCTCACACAGACTAACACCTGGGGGGGGAAATTTAAAAATTTTTACATCCACTGCCTTCTATGGGGGCAATTTTTTTTTTTAAAATTAACAAAACCAATTAAAAAAAAAAAAAAGACTTGTAAAAAGGGGAAAAAAAAAGGTTTTTTTTGGGGAAAAGCGAATTATTTTTTGGGAAAAACCCCCAGAATCTTTTCAATTATAAAAAATGAAAAGATGAATTTAAAACTGTTCACCCCTGCAAAAAAGGGTATTTTTTAAAAAAAAATAACCGGAAAAATTTTAAAAATCTCCCGGGGTTTTTTTCCCCAAAAAAGGGGGGGGGGGTGGATCGTAAACTAAAAAAATTATAAAGGGGGCCCTTTTTTTTTTTAACCCCGTTATATTTAATGATTTTTGGGGGTAGTTTTTTTTTTAAAATTTCTAGAAAACCCCAGGCCTGCCTTATTTTTTTCCCCGAAAAAAAGCAAAAAAAAAAAAATTTATTTTTTTAGGGCTTTTTAAAAAACAGCCGTATTTTTGGAAAAACTTTTAAAAAAAAAGGGGCCCCCCGTTTACTCGGGAAAAGGGAGCCCATTGGTTTTTATTACACCATGCCCTTTTGTTTTTAAATTTTCCCTTTTAAAGGGGGAAAAGTGAAAGGGGGGAGCCAAAAATTTTTTTGGGTTTTAAACTTTTTGGGGGGGGGGAAAATTTTTCGATGCCCCCAAAAAGCCCCAAAAAAAATTTTGGATGCCCTTGGGTTTTGGTCTAACTCTAACAAAGAAAAAGGGGCGCGAAAATTATGGGGGACAAAAAAGGGGTTTCGGGCGCGCTCGTAGACTGAGGGGGGTTTTTATCAAAGGATTTTTTTGTTCGGGGCGAGCAGTGGTTTTCCCCCGGGGGATGTTTTGTTTTTTCCCACATACCCTAAAAGATAGGGCCCCAATTTTTTTTTAAATTTTTGTTGTTTGTTTTAAAATGTGAAAAAAATTAATTTTTTAAAAAATTTTAAAAACCCCCTACTGGTAATAAATTTTTAAAATTTTTAAAAAAAAATTTTGGGGCATTTTTAAGAATACTGTGTTTTTAAATAATTTTTTTTTCCCAAAAGGGGGCCCACTAAAACAAAAAAGGGAAAACCGGGGGCCTTTTCTGAAAATTGTATTTGTAAAAAAAATTGTTACAGGTTCTATTGTTTACCCCGTCATCAAAAAAAACGGGTCGAAAAAGCGAAAAAAATATCTGGAAGGCTAATGAGCCCCTTTAAAAGGGGGCCCCGGGGTTTTGGGGAAAAAATTTTGGGGGACAATTTAATGCTTGGTGGCCCCAAAGGGTGACAGCAAACTGGCCAAACCAAATTTGGGGGGCCCGCTAACTGATCGAAGCCCCCCGGAAACATTTTGGGGGAAAAAAGGGGTCGACGAAAGTGACTGCCCCAAAGAAAAAAAGCATTGTCGATCAAAAAGGTCGATGTGAGTAGGACCTTTTTTAAAAAGAAAAAGGTTTTAATAAAAAAAAATAAAAAAAATTTGGGGGAAAAGTTTGGGGGGGTTTAAAATTTTCTGACCCCGTGGGCCAAAGGTTTTGACTAGCTCATGAAAATACGGGGGAAAAAGTGATATACACACGAATTTTGGGGCCAAATTTTGGGTTTTCTTTTAAAAAAAAATTTTACAAAAATTTGGGGGGAAAAGTGGGGAAAAAAGTGATCGACAAAAAGTAATCTACCCGAAGGAGAAATTTTCCCAAAGGTTTTTGTTTTAAAGGGGGGGGGCCAAAAGTCCCCAGCAAACCCCCTATCACAAAATTTTAACAAAATTTGGGGGAAAAGGGTAATAGGGGCCTTCGATTGTGGGGAAAAAAACGAAAAATTTAAAAAAAAAGTGATAGACTGCCCCTTTGGGCGACAAAAAAAAAAATAGCAAAACAAACTTGAGGGGGATCCAAAAATTTTTAAAGTGGACCACAAGTTAATACTAGGAAATTTAAAAAAGAATCGCTAAACCAAAAGTAGGTGTTAAAATTTTTTGATCCGGTGTTTTTTTTTCCACAATAAATTTAGTTACTTTTTCATAAAACGTTTTTTACCCCTTAAATTTTAAAAACAACCCCAAATTTAAATTTTAAAAAAAGTGCGCTTTACTTAACATTAAAAAAAAATGTCCCAAACTTTTTAAAAAGTCCAAATAAAAAAAATTTAAAAAATTTTGGGAAAATACCCCAAAATTCTTTTTAAAAAAAAAATTTTACAGTAAAAATTTTTAAAAAAATTTAAATTGTAAAATAATAGGGGGAAAAAGGGATGTTTTTTAAGAAGAAAAAACAAGGAATTAATAAAAATTTTTAAAATTTTTTTTTTTAAATTTCATAAAATTTAAACAAAAAAAATAAAATTTTTTTAAAACCCCTTTTCTCAAAGTGGGGCCCCCTTTTTAAAACGTTTTTTTTTTTCCTGTTTAAAAATTTTTTAAAATTTGGGGGAAAAATTCTCCCCCTTTATTTTTTTTAAAATTTAATGTATTTAAATTTTTGGGGGGAAAAAATTTCAGAAGGTTTTTAAAACATCTAAAAGAGGGCTAATTTACCCCAAAGGGGGGGGGAAAAAACCCCCCTCCAAACTCCACTTATCGTTTATTCTGTCCCTAATTTAAAATGGTCCTTTTTTCCCCTTTTTTTAAAAAAATTTTTCCCTTTTTTAAAAAAATATTTTGAAAAGCCCCCCCCCACAAATTTTTTAGAATTTTGGATTTTTCCTTTGAAATTTTGATTAGCGCCCTTTTGGGAAAAATTTTTTAAAAAAAGGGTACCCCCCGAAGCTTTTTTTTAAATTTTCCCCCAAACCCAAAAATTTTTTTTTTAAATTTAGATCTCCTAAAAAAATTTTTTTAAAAGGGGTTTTTCCCCCCAAAAAATTTTTAAAAATTTTTGGGTTTTCCTAGAAGTTTTTTTTAAAATCCCTTTTCTTAAATTTTTTTTTAAAAATTTAGATCCCTCTAGAAATTTTTTAAAAGGGGTTTCTCGGGAAAAACTTTTTATAATTGTTTTTATAAAAGGGTTAAATTTTGGGGTTTTTAAAGCAAGTTTTTTTCCTTCATTTTTTTATTTTTTTTCCAAAAAAAGGAAAATTTAAAATAATTTGGGGGGTGGGATTTATTTTCCCAAGCGGGGTTTTTTTTCGGGGGAAAAGGGCCCCCCTTGCTCCCCCCCCACTGGGTTCTACCCCATAGTTTTTCCGTACTACACCTTTTTATTAAAAGGGGCCCCTGCATTAAAAAAAATGCTGACCAACTCCTTTTTGGGAGATTTTTTTCCCCGATCCTTTTTTTGAGGGGGCCTTTTTTTCCTCACAAAAACCCCCGGGGGGGACATCTATGTTTTTTTTCCCCCACATTCTCAACGTAAAAAATTTAAAGGGGTCGGATAAAAAGGGCCCCTTTTTTGCACTGTGATGTGTGTTTTAATAAAAAAGGGAGATTAGAAAAGGGGGAAACAGTAGTTTTCTAGGCCCATACTTTTTTTTAAAAAAGTTGCTTCACCCTTTGGGGGTTTTTGGGCTTTTTTTTTTTAGGAGTGTATAAAAATTTTTTTAAAAAGGGAAATTTTTTCCAAAATTTAAAAAAGATCGGGGGCCCCCAAAAAAAATTTTTTTTTTTTTGGGGGAAAATTGAATTTTTTTAAAAACCTTTTTTAAAGGGTCCTTGCCCCGTAATTTTTTGAAAAAAATTGAACCCCCCTTTCCCAAGATTTTTTGGGTTTTATCCCCCTCAAAAAATTTTTTTAAAATTTGGTTTCCCCAAAAGCTAATTTTTAGATTTCCTTCCCTATAAAAATTTTTAAATTTTTTTTTTTTTTTCCCCGGAAAATTTTTTAAAGGGGTTTTCCCCCATGGAAATTTTTTAAAAAGGTATGCCCAAAAAAAAAAAATTTTTTGTGGTCCTCCCCTTTTAAAAATTTTAAAAAAGATGGCAAATTTTCAAGAACTTTTCCCGGGGTTTTTTTTTTTCCCCAAATTTTTTTTGGTGAGTGGCCCCCCTTTTTAAAATTTTTATTTGGGGGTTTTTTATCCCCCCCCAATTAACAAAAAATAAACTAAAAAACCCCTACTGAAAAATTTTACTTTAGCTCTATTTTTTAAACCCAATTTTTTACAATAAAAATTTAATTAAAAGTCCTAACAAAATTTTTCTTTGGATTTAAACCTCGAAATTTAAATTACAAGAAAACATTTTTTAAAACCTTTTTGAAAAAAATATTCTTTTTTTTAAGCTAAAAATATTTTTTTCCCAGCCCCAGTGTGTTTTTTTTAAATCCCAAAAAATTTTTCAAGATACCTTTTTAGACCCAAAAAAACGAAAAAAACCATTTTTTCCCCCCAATTTTTTTTAAAAAACATCATCGAAAAAATTTACCCCCAAAAAAAGGAAAAAGAAATTAAAAAAAACAAGAAAAACTTGAAAAAATTTTAAATTTTTTATGTTAGCCCTTTCCCCCAAAAAAACCCAATTTTGGAAAAAAAAACATCGATTTTTTTTTAAAAAAATTTAAAAAATTTTTTGAAAAATAAATCATCCCCCTTAAAAAATTTTTTAAAAAAAAAACCCAAAAACCTCAAAAAATTTTTTTATTTGTGAAAAAAATTTACCCCCCGGGTTTGGGCCTTTTAATCAGAATTTTTTTAATCCGTTTTAAAAAAAAAAATGCTTTTTTAAAAAATCTCTCATTTTTTAAAAACCTTTTAATTTTTAAGGGGGAAAAGGGGCAAAATAAAAAAAAAGGGTTTTTGGGGGTTTTTCCCCCCATAACTTATGGGGTTAAAGGGGTTTAAAAAAAAAAATTAAACCGTTTTTTCCCTTTTGGCCGGGGGAGGGGGTTTACGATAGAATTGGGGACAAACAGAAGGGGAAAAAAATATTTTTTTTTGGGGTTTTAAGTTTTTTAAAAAAAAAAAAAAATTTTACCCTTTGTTGGGAAAAAAATTTTTTTTTCAAGATTACAATTTTTTTTCTTGTTTTTGTAAGTAAAAGGGGTGATTCCCTTTTGGTTTTTGGTTTTGGACACTAAATCATAAAAAAAAAAAATGCTCACTGGGGGCTAAAATTTTTTCCCCCCCCCCAAAAACCCCAAAAAAATTTTTAGTGGGAAGTGGGATTGGGTTTCCCCTAGTTTTTTAAACAAACATTTTTTTAAATTTTTTTAAATTTAAATACTATTTTGGTAACCTTGGATCAAACCTTAAAAATAAAACGCTTTAGTTTTACTTTTTAAAAAAACATTTTTTTGTTTGTTTATTTTTAAAAAAAATTTTATAATCTGGGGCACCCTCATTTTTCCCTTTTTCCATTTTTTTGGGGCCATCAAATTTCCCCTTTTTTTAAACCAGTGGGGTGCCAGACATTTCCTCGGGGGGGCCACTAGGTTTTTTCCAACTCCCCCCCAACATGTCGATTTTAAAAAAAATAAGATGTCTTAAAAGCATAGGAGTTCCCAAAACCCCCAGATAAAAAAATGGATGCCTCTCTCATTTATTTGGAGTTATCCTTATATGGATTTAATTTTAATTTAGATGCTTCTAGAATCTATAGGCTAGCTTCATTAATATTTTCAATGTATTAGGAGTTCAAGTGTTCTTCTCCCAACAAATAGTTAATTTTTTACAGTGTTTTGAGGTAATGCATTGCTTACCTCACAATTGTCACAAAAATAAACCAGAGTAAAATTCAAGCCCTTTTTTTATTTCCTTTCTATTTATAGTGCTTAACGACATGATTTGGAGGTTCATCTAATCAATTATCTGTTTAGAAAAAGGCATTAAATCAATAATTGGGTGACCCGTAGTGGAAGAATCCCCGTGTTTCTTTCAACATTTCTATATTTTCTATGAAAAGGGGTGGTAAGGTATTTTCATTACTATATTCATATTTTGAAAAGTGTTTTCACTAACGAGTGAAGGATGTTCCACATTGGGTGGTAAATCCCCCAATTCGTCATCTTCATCAAAAAATTTTACATATTTATTTATTTATTTATTACAGAACGTCTTACCATTCATCTAAGCTATTCACATTTAGTTTATTATAATAGGGTAAAGTGAGTAAAGTAGAATAGAGAAGAAATGTACCGAGTTTTTGTGGAGGAAGCGTGGGAAACTGTTACTAAAAGAAACTTTGGTAGATTACACCAAGTCGAAATTCAAACCTTGACCTCCCACTCACTAACAAACCAAAAAACGTGAAAATTTACTCGGCATGTATACTGATTAGGGCTTAAAAATCACTAACCCATAACTTATAAATTAATATTATAATACAATCAACAACCTTATATTTTGTGTATATCAAAAGGACTTTTTTTAAACTTTAGGTAGCCAACACCCCGATTACAAAAACTTACCATCATTTCCGTTTTGAAACCAATTAAAACCGGCCCATTTCATGTACAAGACTGTACTTTTTTTTTTTCAATTTATTTATCAACATAAATATATTGGGACATTTTTGGCATAAATTTGAAGAATTTTTTTTAGAAGATAAACAAATAAAATACGCCTAAATATACTTTAAACAAACACAAAAAAATCAAATATTAGTTGTAATATTTTCTAACTACATTACCTTTTAAGTGATTCAAATTTGTTTCCATTAATTATGATTCTTCTTTCTGGATTCACCATCACTTTAAATCTCTGGATCGTTTTTCTTCTTTTGCATACTTTACTTGGAAATGAACGAGGCTTAGACATTTTGTACACAGTAAAATTCACATAAAAGTTGATTAATATCAAGGCCATAGTCGGAAATTTTTATGAACAATATATATTGCTTTGTTTATGGTTTAAAAAAAATACCCAAAAATTTAAAGTACAAGTTCAAATTAGGGGCTGTGTTACCATAAAAACCACTTCAGAGAGCATCCAGAGGTGTTTAATAATTATAATTTTTGCTAGCCTTCAGCAGCTATGGTGTTAGGCTTCCATAAACTATACTTCAGAGAGCTTCAGAGGTGTTTATATTTTGATTTTTTTCTAGCCTTATCAGTTTTGGTGTTATGTTGCCATAAAAAAAAAGCTTTTAGAGGAGTTTAATACTAGAATTTGTCCTAGCCTCCCCTCAATTGGGGATGGGCCACCCCCTGAAATTATTTTTCTGGCTACGGCCTTGATTAATAATTATATTTATGCCATTAAATGGTAGCCTACGCTCAAACTAAAATATAAAACTAAAAAGTCAAAGGATACTGGAACAATAGACTGTACAGCTTTCACACATTAAATAGCTAACAGGCAAGAACAGTATAAAATATCATAATATTACTCTTGGTATGGTTTGTACCTCAATACTTTTCTCAGCTGGTTTTGAAAAGTTTTCTAATGATCTTCCCTCCCCCTCATAACTCCCCGCCCGCCCGCCCGCTGTCAATCAAAACACAAGCGTCACTCCTACCTGTGTTTGTTCTCAACGGTACGGCCCGGTTTGGCTGTATTTATTTCTGTGAAAATCACATAATTTCTGCAATTTTTTTATCCAGTTTTTTAAAAAATGATATAACGATTGTATGAAAATGTCAAACGAACCATATTTATTGCTAAATAAGGAGATTAAATTTAATTTCAAAAATACAAAGTAGTTTTCTAATAGGAAATTTATTTTTTAAAAGAATGAGAAATTTTGCCGCCATTCAATTTCATTATTTATTAAATAAAAATTAATATCTTGGAAAATATGGTACAGACCTACCTAAAAATTGTTTACCATAAAGTGCTATACAATCAGTAAAATCCACAAAAAAAAAAAAAATTAAGGTTTTTGCTTGTATTTTCTTAATACTTGGATACGAATTAGTATTATTAATTTTAAATTTAAAAGCATTATAACTTTTTAAACAAAAAATACATAACAATTTCTCTATTATTACTTATTTTAAATTTTTATTCTATTAAAAAGGCTCCCCTACCATAAAAATAAGAAAATAAAATAAAATATTTTCACTCTCACAGCCTTAATATCATCTAGGTATATTGAAGTGTTTTTTTTTTATCACATCTTTCCATACTCCCTTCATGCAAATTCTCGTGTAGACCTACCCACCACATAATGTCTTGCGGATAGAGTGTTGAGGCGGTGTATCGAGTTGTAAGAACAACCCAATCAACGTTGCTTTGTAGTGACCCTCGTTTCATAAACATTGCAATGGTGTGAAGTGGAGTGTTTCCAAGGTAGGTAGAGCTTGTTAAAACTGTGCATGTGACAACTCACTTCCCATTTGAGAAAGCATGCATAGGCTCTGCTAAATAAACCCAAACATTGGAACGTATTTATATAGATAACAGCCAATGATTGTTCTAATAAGGGAGGAGAATATCTCACAGTTACAGTTTCGACCAACTCTGCCTACCCTGGCAACACTCCACGCCAAGCCACTGGAACCTCGCCTCTGATGGCTTATATAAAACATACACCCCCTTTCTAACCCAAGATCAAAAGGAAATACGCCAAGTGGAAAATAATGACCCCTCATTAGCAAACCAACTTGAGACGGTAGTCGTATGCATTTAAATCAAATGCGTGTAGGGAAAACAGGTGTTAAAATATTCACCATTTTCATACGTGTATTTTTCCTAACAATAAAAACATTACCACATAATTCAGTTTCTTCAATATTTTAAAATAATCTTATTTTATATAGACTAACAACTCAAAAAACAAATAAATGTTCGGGCGATTTCTTTAACAGAAAGCAACTAAAACACAAATTTAAAAACTTCTTTATCTTTATTTTGCGGGGTGGAGAAAAATGAATGCCAGTAATATTAATAGTCGACACCTTCCATTTGTATGCACCTACAAAAATATCTATGTATATGTTCAAGCCTGCATTGCCAGTAGTGTGGTTTGTTGGGGGAACTTAGTCGTTAGCACTTTCTCTGTGTGTGTGTGTGTGTGTGTTTTAGCAGGGTGTCATTAAGGGTCCTTAACCCTTACATCATTTCCCCGCAGGAGGTATGGGTTCTGCATGTAAATACACTTCCTATTACATGAAAGAGGTAGGCTCCCAAGTGGGACAGGTCTTCTGGTAGCGACATTGACGAACTGTAGTGCCCCTTAACACCCCCCTTCACTTACCATCCTTAGTACAGACCGACACAGTTTGGTGACATTTTTAGTTCAAAAAATCATTTCTGGACAGACATTCAATATAAGAGTGAAATATTGTACACCAAATATTTCATTATCAAATTAATGGAAAGTCTCATGGGCCCTTTGAAAAAAACAAATATATCTACATGTGTGTGCTTGTGTATACACGAGTACTAAACTAGATTTACCAAAATAACAAAGTAATGTGATAGAAATTGATCGAATTAAGTAAAGTAATAATATGATAAAAATGCTCTATTTTAACAATCGTCTTGGATTAAGTTATTTGAGTTATTCTTCTAAGAAAACTGAGTAATTTATTTGTTTAAAATATCACAACACACATTTTACCTATTTAATAATTATATTTATAGTAAATAATGTAAAATACATTTTTTAGTTTATTATTTTTGTAACCTTTTAATATATGCATTTTTATAATATAGAGCTATCAATCCTAATATGACTTATCAATATTTTAAACAATATTTACGAAAAATTATAGATAGAGGTCTTATTTACATGAAAATATACATTAAATATAAATTTTAACTAAACTTGTTTTGGATTTAAATTTAAGTTCCTTCCTCCATATAAAATATCTTAGGCAAATTTCATCTTGGGATATGAGCCGTTATTGCGTTTTCACCTTTGAGAATAAAACGGTCAGAGATGTTTACTGCAGAAATGTGAGAGCTACTTATTATCTCCTTGTTAATTTATATTTTCCTTGCAGAAAACACGAGGTGCCATTAAACATCTAAAACTTTACTGACCCTTCTTATGGTGAAAACACTCCGTTGCCTAAAAAACTAATTCCATTTCTACAAAAAAAAATAGCGATTGTTTTCATGTCAGTTATGTAGTATTTTCCTTACAAATTGCTTTATAAATTATCATAAAACAGAAACATGTGACGCCTTATCATAATTTTAATTAATCACTCTTAATGATACTTTGTAAATATTTACACTTCTTAGTATCCTATGTTTTTGCACTAAACTCTAAAGTTTCTTGTTTCGGGCGTTAATGCAATTTATAAAAACAAAATACATTCCGCCCAGAAGTGAATATAATGTAACGATCACCAAAAACTCTCTGCTTTGTTTTTAAGCTGCTTTTTAAAAACATATAAATTAACGTCTATTTTTTATTTTGACCGTAAGAAATATCTACAAAATTTGCATAGTAATCTTAAAAGAAATACTATAAACTATTTTTATATGAACGTTCAATATAAAATAATCTTTATTTATAATTGTCAGGGTCGCCCTTGGGGGTGTCAAAATGGTGCGGCTGCACTGAGTCCCACGATTTTGGGGGAAGAAGGGGGGGGGGGGCACACTTGCTTAGGCTAAAAAAGGGGAAAAAAAACAAATTGGAGCATGAAAATTTTCCTTGCGCGCACGTATAGCGCCTGTCCGCCTGTATATGGGTATCTAGCGAATATTGTCAGAGTGTAAAAACGAATAAAAATATAATCATGTGGCTTGGTTTATTGAATGAGTGAGGCGTGTTTTTCCGTAAACCCCACCGATATGTATTTGTCCTCTCTGTGAGTGATAATATCCCACGATAGCTTTTGAACTCTAACCAATTTAATTCAAACTTGGCACGGTTGCTTTTTGTACCTTTGTACATAGATTAAGTTCGTTAGGGAAGAATATTGGACCAAGTGTTGGGGAGAAATAAGCATTTATAGGTCCTATGCAAGTGCGGATTCAGGGGGGTCAAAGGGTCAGTTGAACCTCCCTGTGAAAGTTAGAAAATTAATACAAAAACAAAATGAAATTTAAAAACTCTTACAAAGAAAATACAACACAGATAGATTATACTTTTTTTTACGTGCAGACACCACTTAAGCTGGGTCCAACGTGCGTAATTCATCCTAGTTTATTCAATTTTCGAACATATGCGTTATTCATCTACGTTTTATTCAATTTTCCAACACATGCGTTATTCGTCCACGTTTATTCAATTTTCGATATGATTCACGCAAGTGTGGAAAAAATATTCGTTTACAGGTAAGAATATTTGTCGTGCATAGCGAGTAACGAATATTGTTCCTCATAGGGATGGTAGACTAGCACACATCAAAGAAGACTAAAATACCTAGCTGGCTTCCTCATTCCAGTTTGACCTTTGACCCCGACGTGGAGCGAGTGTGTATTGTGATGATTACTCAATGTTCGTTTTCCCTCTCCCATCCTTCTGACCTCTTTTCCCAAGTGATTATTACAAAATTTTCTCCCCTACCTCCCCCTTCCCTACAACCCCCTCCTCCTACCACCACGGACAGGTTGGTTTTTGATGATTGCTAATTGATTATTGTTGATTGATAATTAATTATTGGGTAGGATTGGGGCGTTGGAGTTTTTTTATTTATTTGTTTATTGCCATGAGGTCCGCGGCGTCGGGCGTGGAGCACGAAGCTCTTCTGATGGCAGCGTGGCGTAGAATGAACATTGGCTCCCTGCCACAAGACTATGTTGGACTGTCCGGAACAAACAGCACGAACCTCTCCTGACGACCGTTTGGGGTAGAGTGTGATAAATGGTTCCCCCTGCCTTGAGAACCCTTTCACTTCCCTCCTTAGAGGTATGTGTCGCAACCCCTTATGTGGTAATGGGTTTTCCCGGTGACTCATACATGGCGCCAGTTTGGCGGGTCGACAAGACAAGTCGGGACAAGACCTTTGGATGATGACGCAATGGGTTTTCCCCTGGCGCCAGTTTGGCGGGTCAACAAGAACAAGTCAGGACAAGAATAGATCGTGACCTTGAAACCGTGAGGGCATTGACCTTGGCAACCGGGGTTGCGACATAACACGGAGTCATTTTAATCTGGAAACCCTCCCCCTCGGCAATGGTTTTTTAACCCGGTGATGTTGCAACTAGTTATCGCAACCCCCTATGTGGTAATGATTTTTTTACACAACTAGAGAGCATTGACACAGCTCTAATTATGTACAATTAGGGGCCTCGGAATACTCAGTTAGGAGCCGCTATTCCACACCACAAAAGTCTACTAAAATTGGTTGTTTGGTATCGTCTGACAAAATGCATGGATGTAGGTATCCGTCATGGACCGGAGGAGTAAGGTAGAAATGTTCCAGAGTTTTCATGAAGTCAGGAGAGTATAAAACCACACCCAGTTCACCCGGGAGAGATTCGAATCCATGACTTCCAACTGCCATAACAATATGAGCATGACATTTAGGTTGTGTAACCAACCCCTATAACACTTAAACAACAAAGAAATTTAATGTTTCGGATTATATTTTCATGTAAAAATATATTACTTTTACAAAAATTCAGAAGTAATACAATTATGAAGACGTTGAAATTATTTAATGTCCGCAAAAATATATTGACAAAATAATATATTAACGAGGCTGATTACTGATTACTCATACCTGGCGACAGTTTGGCGAGTCGACAAGAAAAGAATAGATAGTGACCTTGAAACCGTGAGCTATGTCATTGACTCTGGTAACCTGGGGTTTTATTGATGACGTAATCGCACTGTCGCAACCCTGATGAATGGCGCAAGTTTGGCGGCTCGACAAAACGAGTCAAGACAAGAATATATCGTGACGTTTAATTATGTCGCAATGGGTTTTCCCTGATACCAGCTTGGCGGCTCAACAAGACGAGTCGAGACAAGAATAGATCGTGAACTATTACAAGAAATCATTGACACTGTTCTTATTCTCGTACCACGTAACGTCGATCAAGGAGGGAGGGGGTGGCTATAAAGGGGGGCACCCACTTGGTTGTATATTTAAAAGCGTTTGTAGAGCGGTTCAAGATGGACAAGTTACAGCAGCTGGTAAATATGGTCTACGACGTGCAGACCATATTATGGTGTGATCTAACCATAGATTAAAAGTACTAGGTGGATAAATTAAAAGCGGTCAATACAAAGTTCGGGAGACTCCTAAATAGCATATCTAGATGGCGAGTTTTGTGTATTTTTACCCTGTTGTTTTGGTACTCTAACAGATGAAACGTGTGTGAGCTTGATAAAGAAAACTGGTATTTACCTGCTCCGGAGTAAAACACGGTTCATCTACCATTGTAAACTTTGTACTCGTTTAAGAGACGACGCAGAAGAAGCAAGTAGTTAATAACAACAACATCGGGAGGCGAACAGTTAATACATGTGCATCGTGGACCCTACAAATCATACAGCACGTTTAGCTCTCAGGTACGCTCACCATGCTTAGAACCGGCTATATTAATTTAATGTTTGTGGGTCATACGATTGCGGGGCGTGCCTATACGACTGTAGAGACTATTCACAGTGTGGCGGTGTGCGATAGACATGTAATTTACAAAGTAGAGGAGCGAGGCTACATCGAGTTTTGCGACTCTACCTGTCACACGATAAGAGCGACTGAAGTAATACCCTACGGGAGAATCTAAGAGAATTACATATGTGATATGACGTGCGCCGTGTATCATTTCCGCAAAGGGGACGTTGTGGCTGTGTTTCCAAGGCCGTCACCGCCACACTTGCGAGCTCCACACCACTCGCCACCGTCCTTCACGACGCCGCAGCCACAGCCCCCACCCCCAGATACACAGGCGTACCCGCCCCCAGAGTCACAGTCTTAACAGCCGTCAGAGTCACCCGAGTACCCACCAACAGAGTCATCTATCTACCAGGCATCAGATTTACCAGCGTACCCAGCGTCAGAATCGCCTGCCTACCAGTCAGCAGAGTCACCCGCGTGCCCACCACCAGTGGAGGAGGAGGTAAAGTCCGAAGAAAACCGTAAATCTCGAGGGTTTAAAAATGTACAAAAAATTATTTAAATGTTAAAATTATAGGTGAAACGCCCGACGACTAAATAATCGGTCTGGGCACTTTCGGTAACGTCTTCCTTCCAAAGTCAATTTATTATTTGGATTGTAAGCGATTTAATTCTAAAGCACGCTGTATGATATATCTCGGAGGACAAAGTGTGATGTTTAAAAGTGAATTAATAAACTAGGTGTGCTCATGTGTTTGTAGCACACTGCTGGCGTAATCGGAGCTAGCGGTGATATTTTGAATTAAACCTTAGAGTTTGTGAGTAGAGTGAGTGTATATTTTTTCTCCCAGGGATATTTATTTCGCTGCATATCCGATTGCCATTATGCCATTCAAATGTGAGATTTGTGAGGGGTCATAAGCAAAGCTCTCCAATCTTATTCGGCACAAACATCAATGTCATCAAACATTTCTAAATGCTGCTCACCAGGATGCCTGTTGGGACAAGTAGGTATTGTGCGGTGCGTTAGACCTGATCGAGAAAGTGGAATACAACCGTGTCAAGTGCTTAAACGAACTTGTGAAAAACAAAAGTTATAACGTTACGCTATCGGAAGAGACCATCAATGAACCGAATGTTATTGTGCTTGAGTTTGTTAGAAGAGTAAGATTACCATGTAAAAACTGTGGAGACATTGTCAATATACGTTCTAGCACATCTCAGCATGTCCTGAACTATTTTGGAGGTGGCTCCTACTCATTTTCTAGATTGTATAAGATATTATATTCTTTCCTGATATCTTTTATTAGGTAAAAAAGAGTGATTACATGTTTTTCTTGCTATCACAATTATATAATTACTTGTATTGGTCACAAGACATAAATTATATTGCTGCTTGTTGTTGTTATGAATGTTTTAAATTAAACAATTGCGGATTGTCATAAAAAACTGCCAATAACATGTTATTATTATTTATTTACTAAAATAAGTTGGCTGGAGAATCAAAGACCGGAAGGAGATGGCAACATTGTTGGGACATTAGATTGCTACCCAAAGAGAAAGTAAAAGGGTTGAATTGTTTTATTCTGATCGTTTCAACTTATCCATAATATTTGAGACTGACTTGGAATATTTATATATATTAAAAAATTATAGATTTAGAATATGTATGTACGAATATATCTTACACCTTAATGGGAACCAACCAGGACACGTACTAAGATACATAAGTAATAAATATATGAAAGCCAAAGGTTCCAGGGGTCGATTCCCGTGTCCAGGTTTCATTTTTCAATTTTCAGAATATGATATGTATTAAAATGTTGCAAACTCTTTAGGAAAAAATGCAAGACATATCAACATTGTTTTAAATATTATTCATGTAAATATTTATAATATATATATTCATTTTTAGTGGACCTGCTTGAGAAGTTCTAGTTAAATAACTATAATTATGTAATTTAAAAGTCTAATTGTAGTACTTTTAATTATCCTAACTATTTGTAGCAGGTAACAAAAGAATATAAAATGAATGTTATTTTGCAGAGACAATGTTTATTAGGGTTCTATAATAATATTTCTAATTGAAATATGTGATCAATTGATAATTACTATGTTTTCTTCATAAAACAAATACATTATTTTGTTGATCAAAATAATCACTCTGTAAATATAAACTTTAAACCAGATTGTTCTAATATATTTAGCAAAATTTAAATTTTCAAAAATAAATTATTTGTAAACTACCCGAAATTATTTTGTATCTGTAAAAAATGTAGGTTATTCTTATTTATCAGATTATTTACACTAGGGAATTTTAAATGTGTAAAATGTTTAAGGATGAAAAAACTATACTTTTAAAAAAAATCATAGGTGCTACCGTTGAATGGTTTTACTATGGAACACCAAATATTTTTAATGATGAAAATGTTTAAGACAAGAATGACAATTAATCATTACCTTTGCCAGCCGATGACGGTGATAATGCTGCATGGTTCGGTAGTGGAGAGATATCTATTATGTTAAATATATATTTCTTCGGGAAAGAGGTAAAATTGGTAAATTGGTAAATAATTTGGTTTTTATCAACCTTTGAAAACTTGATAAAAATTAAGACTTTAAGAATAACATTGAACTCGCACACTTTACAAGGATAAAGATTAAGTAGAAGACTTGAGAGTTAAGTTAAAGAGGTTTATTTAAAGAGTCCTTGTTTTATTATTCTGTTCTTCATTCTTGGCAGTTGACGGTATACTCTGCAAAAAGTAGATATGATACAAACTCTCTGTTGATACATGAAACTTTATAAAAATATGATATAACTTTATTTTGTTCTCTCACCGATGATTATAAGAAAGATAAATCTTTAAAATTATTTCTGAAAATGTATTCATCATCAACAATGTTTTGAATCAAATCTTGAAGTTACATTGTAGGAAAAGATTTAATTATCTCATCAATACACAACTGACTTAATGCTATGTTGAAGTGGAGATACGGTGAGTTTTAAAACATTTATTATTTATATCAGCTTATGAAATAACCTCAACTGTAGATATAGGTCGTATTTTTTTTAGAAAATATGTGTTTAAGATGTAAACAAAGTAGATTTAACATGGCGGCTGCAAAATGTGTCTTTCCACAGCTGGAAGGGCCGCTTATGATGGTCGAAAATGGATGTTTCAACTTGTCCATAATGTTTGAGACTGAGCTTATAAGCTATATGAACTTGTATATATAGGATAGGAGGGAGGTGGGGGTGTAGACGTTAAAACACAAACATAACAGTTTTTTACAATATTTATTTGAAATCATGAAAAGTATACACACAGTGAAAAGTATACTGTGAATATTTACAATATATATTTATACATAGAGGGAATAGTGGCCTCGGTACTAAATATAAAAGAAAGATGGTTCAATATAATATATACATAGAGATGGTTTCATTTTAAAAGCAAATAAATATATACAAACAGTTTATTATATTTGACTGTAATTAAAATAAATATATATACAAACAGTTTATTATATTTGATTAGAATTAAAATAAATGTATAAACAAATAATTGACTAGTTAAAAATCAGGTAGTTGGAGGATTGTACTGGCAGATAAAAAAATATAATAAAGTAAACCGGGTGCATAAAATAAATTAATAAAAAAATATGCGTGTTTTCATACAGAAGAAAATATGTAAAAATCTCAAATCTTTAGAAATGGTATGTCAGTGGAACTGCCTAGAGTGAAAGAAAAAAAAAGGTGAATATTCAGCCCTAGCTTTCAGTCGTGGCGAGAGCGTTTACAAGGACTCTGATACCAAAAGAGCAACGTATTATAATCATCGGTTATCCGACGTTTGGTGTACACGGGCCGGTAGACTTTAGTCTGCGAAACGGTACATACAGGCGCAAGACCTTTTTTTACAATTTTGTGCGGTATCTGTATATATCTTTCCGCAGCCTGTTCAGTGACCATCACTTTCAAAACGTCAAAATTAACGTCGTTCTGGTTGCCACAGTTTATAGTGATCCCGGTCGGCGGTCTCCAATCGCCGGGGCGTTCTGTGAATAGAATGCTATCTATATCATGATACAAAACGCGGTCCCCCAATTGTTCAAGGATGCTGTATAAGTGGAACCTAGCCATAGCAGTCGTGTAGAATGCCACTGCCACACTCGTGTTTGGGTTAGGGCGCAACGCGTCACGTGCATCCTTGTAATTGAGGAACATAACCCCATCATTAACATCATTGACGCTGTCCACGGTGATTTACGGATCCGTCAGTTATTTTTGGATGCCCTGATAGTCGTTAACAATGGCTACGTGTGGTAAATCGGGTCTTTGCCCAAAATTTCCCCATAGTGAATTTAAAAAGAGTTTAGCCAGAGTGCAGAGACCAGGGTTTTTACAAACAGAACCGAAACCAAGTTTTACCCCTTCCCTTTCCTCATAATTTTGAATATAAGCTAACTTTTCCTCCTGTGAGGTACACCACTCTGGCCAACCGCTGGCTTCTTGTTTAATTTTCAAAAAAGTATCAATGTACTCGTGAAACAGGCCGCCAGAGCGCGTCTGATGGTCATAAACAGATACATTGTACTCCCACACTTCGTGCACTGCTTCAACGGTGTAGCCTTTCTCAACGGCTTTCCGGATCTCGTCAATCACCCAGACGCCTGTCAACTAGTGATCTTTTTTATCGTTGTGCTGACACGCGCCTTGGTATTTCTCCTCCCCGCATTTTATGCATAAGATGAACATTAGCTTGTTGTGCATCCGTGTAGGCAACACGGGCATGAATAAATCCCGCGGAGGCATCACTGTAACTTTGACTATGCCTTCTACTTGATCCTTAGACGGAAAATTTTGTTCCAAGTGAATTTTGGGGGTGCTGACAGGGTATTTTTTGTACTTTCAAACGAAAGGATACAATGAACACACATCTAAGTACTTGATCTTGTCTCCGCAAGAAAGGTCTGCTTCGTGTAAGAGAGTGATACAATTTGTACGCCTGCCAAAGAATGCATCCTTGGGGCTGAGGGGCTCCTTGGTATACACCTCGTGCCGGAGTACAAATTGTTTCAAGTCCTTGTGTGTGCGTTTCATAGCATTAAACGTACACTCCCACATCTCTACGACCATGTAGCTTGCATTCTTAAACTTTTCAACGCAAGCCATGGTCGTTTCATAGCGCGTCTCCATGGTCTCATGGGGACTATTATTGATAGGGGTGGACCTGTCAGGGTAGCAGAGAGGGCACCCATGCCAATAACAGCCCTAGAACTGAAGGAAGGTGGTGGTATCTCCAGCTTTAACAACGCCGTCTACACGTCGCCCTAAAACATATTCCTCACGGCCGTTACCAGCATGAAGATTAAAGACACCACGTTGATGAGCCTCCCTGCAGAGCCATTGTACAGCGACATGCGACTGTTGGTCTGCACACCGGTAGCCACCGGATAATAGGGATAATACCTTTAGTATTCTCCTTAAGATGACTTCAGTGGTAAACCAACATGGCCGCTCCAGCTATAGTACACGCCTCTCTGCAAGGATCCACATTTGCTTTCTCCATGAGCATGTCTCTAAACTTCAGGAAGGCCTTCCTTAGGATCTCTACATCTTTCACACAATACAGTTCCAACTCGCGTTTAAAATCAAAGACAAAATTTTCTTTGACCAACGCGTCATACCAATTCTCAAAATGCTACTTTCCCTCAGACGAAATCTCACCGATGCCGTAGCGCTCCTTTGGCGGCAAGGGACCCCTATACCCCGCGTTTTCTTTTTTGTTGGAAAAATGGCGGAAATGTCCCTTGGCCAAAGACTCGTCCAAGCCGAATGTTTTTGGAATCTTGGGCAACGACATCGGGAGAAAGTTCAGGGAGTTAATAAAGTGGAGCGGGCCGTAACGCATGGACATGATTTTACCACCGTTCATTATGAGCTTTGGAGTCCATTTTTTAACTTCAATCATATATTTTAAAATAAAATTACCATCATAGCCTTTCGCATTATGGCCTAGGAGGGTGATATCCTTAAATTTTGATGCTTTAATTTGCTCTGAAATCCAAAAAATTGGACCATTGTGTTATCACCCTTGAATATGCTAGTCCTATCGCCCCCGCATTCTGTGCAATGATGGTCATTTTAATCTATTTGAACGCAGGCCTTGCAACACTTCTGTACGACACAGAGGTTAGGTTCGTGCAAGGACGTGTTGACCGCACCTTGAAGAAGAGTTTCTTGCCTGCATTCAAAATCATAGAATACAAACATGAAATTGCTCTTTTCCAGTTACGGCTTTGATGGGGCCTACTTCATATAGCAGAAATGACCAAAAGGACGACATGTATTGCATACTCTACAAAAAGTTTCATAACACCTATGTGAATAATTTGATCTTTACAAACTGAAAAACTGCCCGCATACCTCGCAAACCTTTTTGACATCACAGACCGAACTGTGACCTTTGCAAAAACCGGGACGTTTATGGTTACAAAAACATGTCTGGTTTGTGAGCCAACGCCCGCAGTCGTTACAGACCACAGCTCGGCCTCCGCTACAAATGGCTTTAGCATAGCACTTCTTGCACGCGGATTCACATTTGTGCTTGTTCTTTGTGTTGAACGGCACACGGCACTCGCGGCAAAAGTAAGAGAACTTAAACGCGGCTGTCAAGGACGCTATGACATCAAAATAGCTTTGCTTATCGTCGTGATAATACAAATCAAGGTAGCCCTTAATGAATGTTCGGAGGGAGTAGGACCCTTTATATGACCTGTCTCACCCGACGTTCCCTAAACACTGTGATTTTGTATTCGAAGAGGTATGTTTGAAATTGTTTCAGCTCGGTTAGCCCACCACCTTTCAAAAGATTCACACGGGCATCAAGGCATAAATCTTCTGCTTTGTATTTTTGAATAGGACGACCCTTTTTGATTTGTTTAACGGTGTTCACGTCCATGCATCCTGGTTCTCTTTTATTATCACATCTAACTTTGGCGACAACAAATGCATCGGCAAGGCAAAGTGTATCGTCGCCATTTTGAATCGTAATGATTTGTTTGTTATTACGGTTATATGTGGTAACTGGAGCTAGTTTATCACATTTATGACTAGCCCTCCGCGTGTTTCTTTAAAGTGGTGTAATTTGATATACAATGGGGACGAAGTGAGTACTAAGTATTGCTTTGTAATACTCGTTCTACATTAGAGAGCACAGCCTGCGTGTCAAGCTGATCTGCCTGTCTAAATGAAACAAATACAGGTCTTGACGCGGAGTCTGTGTTGACTAATAGTAGACCTACGTGATCCTCGGCACTAACTACTTGATCCTGGGACGTCCTAGCAAAGCATTTATTTGCTCCTCGAGCCAGGTTTGAGCGTCACGATCACTCTCTGGCGTCCCTAATTGTATGATCAATTCACGCCTGACATACTGACATAAAAAACTCACTTTAATTGCTTAATTTTTTTCCTAGACGATCCGAAGAGGGACACCATTCAACAGGGCCCCACCTATCTGGTGTACCGGGCAACTAAATCGCGATTGTGGATCTGAAGACGGTCCCACTGTCACCATCATCACGGGTTGCGGGAGGACCATGCACCCCGTCTGCCTCACCACAGCTTGTGCTCGAAAACCATCTCCCTGGCTCGGAGGCGGTGATCCTGCGATGGACTGAGGGGGTATCACTGCTGGTGGTGGTGGAGGGATCGTGGTGCCATTTCCTGCCTCCATTTCAACTATAACCCAAAAGCACGTGTCAAAGTAAGAACTTTAAATAAACTTGTTCCAAACATGCGCGTATTTTTTCTTTCTTTAAAATGTATAATACTTTTCAATTTCAATCTACTTTCGGTAATTATATAATATGTTACAATTTTTCCTAAACATAATTGCTTTAACTGATACCAACATTGACAAAGACTGTGTAATAAATTACACTTGAACATTAGTACAGCTACAAATACAGTCCAGGGCTGCTAATTTATCACTATGAGGAAATAATCCTACATTTTCATCTATACCGAGAATTAAGTCCGGTAACCTTCGCAAAGTGTGTGTGTAATAAATACACTCGAACCTTAGTACAACTACAAATACAGTGCAGGGCAGTTAATTTAGCCCTATGAAGGGTTAAACCTACATTTTCATCTATGCCGAGAAGAGAACCAGGGACCCCATTGCAAATTGTGTCTAATAAATTCACTTGAACCCTAGTACAACTACAAATACAGTCCAGTGCAGATAATTTAACACTATGAAGAGTTAAACCTACATTTTCACCCATGTAGGGAATCGAACCTGGGACCTTTCGCAAGGTGTGTGTAATAAATACACCCTATGACAACTACAAAATTTAGTCCAACGCAGTTAAACACTCATTTTCACCCCATGCTTGGAATCGAATCAGGGTCCTTTGTCTAGGCAAAAATATAGGGTTTGTCTCTCTCTCTCTCTCTCTCTCAATTTAATGATTGGCTAAATCAGCAATATAATTTCTCCTGGATGGCTGTAAGAAATATCTCTAAACTTAAAACAAATAATTTCCCCTTTTAAAACCGTATTAATGTTCGAAACAGGCTTTCAACGCTATCTGTTGGCCCGATAAGCAAGCACAACTACACACACACGTCATAAATGAAATAAAGCATTTGCAAGGAATACATGTATTCACACAAATTGGTAAAAATAGAAAGTGGACAGAATTAAGTTTACTTTTAATGTAAATAATTTTGTTTTGGAAATAAATAAAAAATAATTTAATTTATAACCGTTACCATTTTTCAGTCTAAAGCTCGGGTCACTTTTTTATTCATAAAATGTTAAGACTATAACACCGACAAACCCTGCCAGCTGTATGATAATTTATCAAACCAACCGTGTAGGGATATGAACCCGGGACCAATAGTTTACTATACAGACACGCTATCTCATGCACTAAGCTGGTGGCTGAATATTTGATCCAACACATTGTAAACGTAAATTTAATAAGTGTCTAAAGCGGTAATTATAATTTTTTCTCTTTCAATGTTTGTACGGGAAATGAACCCGGTACCAATAGTTTACTATACAGACACGCTATCGAGTGCACTAAGGTGGTGGCTGAATATTTGATCCAGCACATTGTAAACGTGAATTTAATAAGTGGCTAAAGCGACAAATATAATTTTCTGTCTTTGACAACCTTATCGAATTTGCCAGCTTACATAAGGTTTTGGTAGGCTGTCAAAATAATGGTGGTTTGGGAGAAAGAGAGCGCACACAAAAAGTCTATTTCCAAACTAGTGGTTATAGTATTGTTACTTGTAGACGGTACTTACATATCAGCCGGTCTATCGCATCCAATTCACCCCAAATATCGAGGAGCGATCTTCCGCTGGCGTCTGTGGGGGTATGGCCTCTGTAGATGGGGACCGGTGAGAGGTTGATGGGGGTGGCGTGAGGACGGTGGTTGGCGACCTGAGGATGACGGGGGGCTGCGTGAGGACAGCGTTGTTGCCGTGCCGAGCACCAGCCGCTTCTAGTACAGGGCCCACCTTCACCAGGGCAGGCGCCAGCACGCACGTCGCTGCAGTCGCTACGTTGTCCCGCAGGCCCTCATCCAGCTCATATGTATCCCAGTAGTCTTAAATTAAATAAATACATATTAATTACTATCGTGAGAAAAAACTACACGCCAAACACACTCAAATTTAAATCAAGAGGTTAATTACTCATGGACCAGTCGCCATCCGCCAGGCAATTTCCGTCCTCGCTGAAAAACTCTAGCGGATCTGGGCTATCCGGCACTATCGGCATTGTAGATGGCGGGGTGGATTTTCTTAAAATTCTGTCAAAGGAACAAATTCCGATTCACATCAAAGACGTAATAAGCAAAATAGTAACCATTAAAATATACAAAACGATTTTAAAACATACCTGAATTTATCCAATTTTACAGCGCGTCGAAACTCATCTTTATGATTATCTGAGCCAATCACAAATTTAAATGACTGACTGTAATGATTTCGAGGTCTATTTATAGGGACTTCAAAGGGCGTGCGGCCTGTAATGGCAGCGGTTGCCCAATACGCATCGACGCATTTCCTATGCGCACAAGACCCTTTGTAAGTCCCGTTATCCATCAGTCACCTTCTAGCTGACAATGAGGATGGACATGTCGGGTAGACGCTCTGCTATGTCTGTTCATGAAAATGTGGGTACATTTTGGCGCAGAAAAATGTTTGGATAGCAAGTGCGGGTACACAAGGACGACATTATCTGTGATAGCCCTCGGGTTGTGGATACCCCATAGCACAGAATGAATAAGTTTGGTTTAGCAAAATGCTGGTATACTTCCCTATCCTATGCTGATAAAGCGTAGCTATGCTAGGAAAATCAGGTCGACCAGCAAAACCACCCTTTTTTTCCTCACTCTCGCAAATGTGGTGTGCATTCGGTGAGTGCCGACTGTAATAGCAGCGGTCGCCCAATACACATTGGCGCATCGTCACAAGACCATTTGTAATTCCCGTTATCCACCAGACACCTTATAGCTGCCCACGAGAATGAACGTGCCAGGTAGACGCTCTGCTATGTATGTTCATGCAAATGTGGGTACACTGTGGCACAGAATGAATTAGTTTGGATAGCAAATGTGGATACACAAGCACGACATTAGCTGTGCTAGCCCTCAGGTTGTGGGTACCCCATAGCGCTGAATGAATAAGTTTGGTTCAATAAAATGCTGGTGCACTTCCCTATCCTATGCTGATAAAGCATAGCTATGTTATGAAAATCAGGTCGACCAGCAAAACCACCTTTTTTTCTCTCTCTCGCAAATGTTGTGTTCATTGAGTGGTATGCCCCCGGTCGATAAATGCGTGGTCTAAGGCGTCTATGACGGGGGGAGCGGCATTTGAGACCGTGTATCTAACTCGGGAGCATTGGACGGTTGCACACCTACTTGATTATTACTAATTGTTTAATTCTAGACAATTTGAAACTATCTGGTAAATACTCTTTAAAATTAGTACCGCTGCAATTAGTTATAGATAGTTTGCCACTCTTTAACTACAATATGATCTCTCACGCAAATCAGCACATATTTCACTCTTACATGAAGAGCATAGTACGAGTTTTCCTTAATAGGTTGCAGCTAAATACAGCTCATTTCAAGCCCCCACTGTTACTTTTTCGATAACAGATAGGGTGACAATCTCGAAATAATCAATTTAACACTCTGGCCGGGGGAGATATAGAACTCTATATTGCGTATGATAATTATTTTTTGCTGAGCCAAAAGTCCTGGGTTAAAATCCCGTGTCAATGACTGAGTAATCATAAATAAAAACTTTCGGTACTAATAATTATATCGATTTTTTATCACGAGAAACAGAACTTTATATTTGTTGTTGTGCCAAACGTCCCGGGTTCGAATCCCGTGTCAATGACTGTGTAATCATAAATATTCCAAGTATACTTTTCATAGCATGAGCTAAAAAATCTTTCCGTACTAATAATTATATCGCTTTTAGCAAGAGAGATAGAAGTTTTTTTTTGTTTCAAAGTCCCGGGTTCGAATGCCGTGTCAATGACTGAGTAATCATAAATATTCCAAGTATAATTTTCATCGCATGAGCTGAAACAGAACAAGGTTATTTGGCTTCGGGCGCATTCAGAGGACGTTGACACCCGTGACTTCCATGTCACTCATATAGTTATTTCGGAAGGAGATCGTGGGTTCGAATCTCGCTTGGGTGATTTTCTACACTGGTATACACCCCCCATGGATTTAGGACGCGCTGCTCAAAATTTGTCGAGGATAGGGTTTGCTAGATGCCGTTCAACAATCTTAGTGCAGGGGTTTGAGGTTTGAATCTCTATCTGTCACGAAAACGCCTTGTAGGTGGCTAAGTAATAGCTTTGGCTACCACATTCGATGAGCTCAAGAGGTCTAGTGTCAAATAACGGGACAATGCGGAGTTAACGAGTCTGCAATGGTGTCGATGCTATTAACAACATGACCTACGGTTAAAACCAGATGTTGAAATTTGATATTTCCGAGTTCATGAACTTTGGGGTTGGTGGGGTGAAAAAGAGAAAGGAAAGTATATGAGGGGCATGACGAGATGTGGGAAAGTAAAAGGCAGTCCAACAGAGTATTGTGACAGGGAGCCAATGTTCATTCTACGCCACGCTGCCATCAGAAGAGCTTCGTGCTCCACGCCCGACGCCGCAGACCTCATGCCAATAAATAAATAAATGAAAAAATTCCAACGCCCCAATCCTACCCAATAATTAATTATCAATCAACAATAATCAATTAGCAATCATCAAGAACTAACATATCCGGAGTAGTGGGCGAGGGGGAAGGTAGGGGAGGGGGTTTTAGGGGTGGGGAAGGTAGGGGAGGAAATTTTGTAATCATCACTTGGGAAAAGAGGTCAGGAGGAGAGGTGGGGGAATACCAACATTGAGTAACCATCACATTACACACTCTCTCCACGTCGGGGTCAAAGGTTAAAGGTCAAACTGGAATGAGAGGGCCAGCTAGGTAGTGACCAATAATCGCCTAAGAGCAGTTAATCCACGAATACCGAATATAGAGTATGTGTGGACAGCAAGGGCAGCAGAACTGTGTGGGACTCTGCCCCCTTAGAATAATTTTCACCTCCCTGGAATAAATTCCCCCTCTATATATATTTAAAATACTCTGATATAATTGAATATGAAGTTGAAAGATGGCCTTAAATCAAATTCCAAATGACTTCTAGATGCATTCTATTGTCAAAAATTTGCTGGAGAGTACCGCTTTAAATAAATATTAGACTAAAGGCAAGTAATTGGCAGAAAAAGTCATTGGATGAAGGCTCTAAATAGCTTCCAAGGACCTCCAAATGTAATTTTGAAGAATTTTCAAGCAATGACCACCCCAAATAGACTAGTTTCTGAAATAATTCAATTTTAAAAATTTTGTCGGGGGAAGACCACTTCAAAGATTATCTTCTAGAGGTATCTAACTATCCTAAAAATATTAAGGTGAAGATCACTCTAAATAGCTTCGAGGGAAATCCAAATTTCAAAAATGTCTTCCTGAGGAACAATTTAAATGGTGGCTTATAATTTATGAAAGAATCTAATTTTAAAAAAAATCAAGAGAAAGACTATTCATAGCTTCTAGAGTGAACCACTTTTCAAAAAATTGTTGAATGAGGATAACTCCAAATAGTTTATAAAACTATCTTATTTTAAAAATTAGGAGAGGATGACCACGGTTTAAAACATGCATAAGATCAAATATGAATGAGAAACTATTAAATGGTTTTAAACGGATATCTAACATTGTAAGTAGCTATGTTATTTATAATTATGACCCCCCTATGAATATGATCTGGATCCGCCCCTGGGCCTATGTATAAAAACATGGCCTCCCACATTAATGACTATATGTATTTACCTTTTACAGCTTTTAAGGTATTTCTGGATATATTATAATTCTGAAAATTGGTACATACGTGCAAACTTCTGTTATGACATTAGACAAAATATAAGTATTTTAGGTCAGTTAACCGGGGGCCTGCCAACAAAGTTTGCCCAGTTATCCGCTTATATACCAACCTGTATTTGAATCATCTGAATAATGAGTTTTGACCGAAGAGAGATTCACACCAGGTCTAAAGGGTGCCTGGTGAGTGGCTTAGAATAAAGCCTCAACTTATGCAACAAACCCTAACCAAAATACCATTATTAGTTAGTGAACTTTGATTGCGGGAATATAATAATTTACATATAAATTGTTTAGTAAGTTATTATTGTCAGTCGCTCAGAAACACGTGACAGTCCATCCCCTACAAGAAAATAAAAAATACAAGATTATTTCAAGTAATCAATATTATTTGACATAACAAGTCTTATTTAGCTTTATGAGTCAAAATTATAATAGGCATAGAAATAATATTTTTTTTTTCAAATAATTTTTAGTAGCATTATTTTGGTCAAATTTGATTAAAAAATGAAAAAAACAATTGATACAATGCTATTGTCAACCAAGCAAGAATTCAAGATAGTTAAATTATTTGAAAGATATATTAAAGTTTGTAAATTGTCTTTATGATTTTAGAAGTGTTTGACAACCACACAGGCTAGTGCTTGCATTCCACCCCCACCCCCCCCAAATTACAAACACTTGTTTTAACAGGGTGCAAAGAATTTTTTTAAATTGAAAGTGGTTAAACCATAAAAAAGTTGAAAACAAACCCTAAACTCACATATCTTCCCACCCGAATAAAATTACCCTTTGCATTTTTTTACAAATTATATATTTTTTCATTTATTTGAGGTACTTAACGTACACGCTTTGAACCGACTGGCTATATCAATACACGACTTATAAACTAATTTAATTCTAGGGTAGGAACAATATCCAGTCCTGGCCATTTATTCATCATTGTGATAGGGGAAGCCCACATTTCAACAATAATAATTTTTCGGTCATGCGAAGAATCGAACTCGGGACACTTATCTCAGTAGATAGACAGGCTACCGACTGAATCTAAGAAACTAATACCATTCCGAACTTATAAACCAAAACCATTCCAAATAATTTAACATTATATTGATTATAATTGCCAAATCATTAATTTACATATTTTGTTCTTCCCATTACTGAAATTTAGTTCGAATGTGTTCAGCTATTTTCTAATTATATCTACCCGACACGGAAAGTGGCCGAGGATTGCCACAAATAATATCACATATCCCAAATAATATCAAATATACCTTATCCACGCCCTGAATAAATTCTTGACAAAATTAAAATATTCCAGAGCAACGATCATTAACAAAATTTTGCTATATTTATATAGCTTTCATTTGTTTAAACATGAAATCACCATCTTCCATAAGCTAGAGTTATAGATCACATGGCGTAGAGATGCACAAAGTAAATCTAGAATTTATTAAATGGTTAGAAAAGAATCTTTGACTGTCGGATTGACTATACCTGTATACCTCAAGAGTCAAGATCTGTATGTGCTTCTTGCGTATAACCCAAACGGGTAGTAAGACGCGGTGCTAATAATAATAATAATAATAATAATAATAATAATAATAATAATAATAATGTATGTGCTTCTGAAAACAAAATGGCCTGTCAATTCCTTCAGATCGTATAGCTTTGCACCAAGCTCACTCATCTTGTGTGGTTCACCTATTAAGAGTCAACATACTATGATTTGCATACTTAGTTCTGCGTCATCATTCGTGTATTTGGTTTAGATCCTCACTATGCAGACTAGGGGTGGTTCATTCCCACAATGTGATTTAACATACTCTATTGAAGGACATTTAAATACATTGAACTATTCTCATTTTGGGTCCTTTGTCTAGCTATATTGGCGAATAAAGTACTTAGATCGAATAAATTATATTTGTTAATACATACGTTTGGTGATAATATTTATTTTTTATTTTTCCAACATTATGTTTCATTACATACTATTCTAAAAATATATTTTATTCTGGTTGATGATATCATTATAAGTCAATGTGTAGATATATTGTACGGCTGACAAGAGATCTTATACAAATATAATGTATGTATATATGCTACGGGTAAAGTCCGAAGCTGAATGAAGTCAATATTTTCCAGATAATGTTGACGTTATCCAAAATACGTAGATAATGTTAAGTGACAAGTGATTGAATAATGTTTTTCAAAGTTTATCCAGTTAATATTGACATTATCCACCTGCACTTGGATAGTGTTAATTTATATGGTTGAGGCTAGGTTAGTTAGGTTAGGCTAGGTTAACTTAGATAAAAGTGAGTTAAGGATAATTTATATTAGTTTAAGTTAGGTTAAGTTAAACTATATTAGGTTAGGTTAGTGGAAAATAAAGCATAAAATGAGGCATTTCGAATGTTAGTGTAATGCTATGATCCAATTTATTGTCCAATTTTAAAATATCGTATCAAAATAAAATTCGCATTTAAACGTGTTTAGTTTTATAAATATTATTCTACGTTATCCTAATTTTGATGGCTAGTGTCAATACTATCCGGATAGTGTCGTAAATGAGATAAATTACTTTTTATTTCTGACTTTATACACTTAACATGGTTAATGCTGACATATCTTGGCTAATCTCGACATTATACAGATTGCAAACATTACCCGTAGTATATACAATAGTAAGATCTAGGCGTCAACACACATGCTTCACTTGAACCTACACCAAAGACCATAACTGATGTCCTTCTTAAAAGGGTCACACATATCTTGACAGACTGGATAGGGTGCAGTAAACGTGAGGGCTTCACCTTTCATCTCACGTATTTCCCTAGTATTTAAGAGACGTCTAAGCAATGACAGAATCATTCAACGATTTAAGGTCCTTGATAGGTATTTGTAAACTTGGAACTTTCTCATGGGATTATGGAAAATACCTCTTTGGGTTTCTGAAGTTGAGGTTCGCCCCCTTTTTGCTCTTCCTAATATCATTCATCAGTCTGATATGTACAACACTAAATTATTATGTTGGATAGAAAATCAGACTCATAATGTATTGTTTAATCGGTGCAGGTTCAGATGATTTTTTCCACTTTTGACGTTTCATTCTTTTTTCCCCCCATCTCAGTTTTCTAAGCTAATGAAGAGACATTTCCTCTTAAATTACCTACCCTATTCCAAACCCTTAAATTAATATGTCAATAACCTTGGTGTTAATAAATTCATAACTATCAAAATAACCAGCCCAGCTCTCTAAAGTATATCGCATTTTGTCAATTCACAGGTTATTTCGGGAGCAAGGGTCAATATTCTGGGAGAAAAAGTTATCACGCATGAGACTTGAAATGAGATGGATCAAGTAATGGTAAAGCTATGCTAGCTTCATAGTATGAAGTTATAAAATTAGCGTAGTCATCATACCATTTCGAAATGGATTCGTGTCATTTACATGACTGAATTCAGTTAAATCTACCTACACGTAAATGACAATTATTAAAAATACGTCTATATGTAGCTATTGTAATGTTACGTCAAGTCTGAAGAGAAAATAAGACATAAAGGGGTTTTCCAAGCAGGCTTGATCTTTTCACGGTCCAGTCATGCTGTGTAGAGCTGGATACGTTTGGATAAAGGTAAAATTGTAGCATGTCAATCAAATAGATTGGACAGCTACAGTTAAAATTTCAATAGTTTGATAATTTACTAAAGAAATAAGTAATATTAATGTATTTGAAAAGTAATCTAACTCAAAGTTTATTGTCCCGGACTAGATGCAGTCACATTTAATTACGTGTCTCCCTGGGAATGAAAGCTATTAATAAATGAATATAAGTTTGATATAACATAATAATTTACTCGTAAATAGTGATATATTGAAGGATTCAGACAGTAACGCATGTGTTACCCTACACCATTTACTATATTTATTGATTTTATTTCTAGGTGTACAATTTGGATGTTACTCACAGACAAATAGTGTTTATAATTCGATATAAGGACTTTAACGTTTTTTGCGCTATGCAAAGAATTTCGTCAAATGCTCGTATTTTCTTGTGTGAATTTTGTCTTCCGCGTCTAGAGAAGTGTTTGTGAATAACTGTCAAGTCAACTATCATTAAGATTTTATCTACTTATTCTCATAAAACACGGCTCTATAGTTCATATTTTATCAGTTGATTTTCTACAACACACTTGGTTAAAATGGTTTTCCTAAGTAAGAACTGTTCAAAATCTTTTACCGAGCCTACCAACCTGGCACGTCATATACATTTACAACACGGGAGTGTACTTAAAAAGTGTGATGAGTGTGGACAAGTTTTTAGACGGAGTGACAGCTTACAGCGACATGTTACCTCACATAGTCGGGAGAATTGTACTGCAACATCATTGGGGAGTGTTGTCAACGTTTCAAAGTCAATAGAGCAGGAATCTATTGAGAATCTCGATATCGATGAAGATTACAACCCCTGTAATTTTTCAGAAGCTTTGGATGGTACAGTCAAAATCATAAAGTTCTCTCCCTCGAAAGACTCGCTATTTTTAGTCTTTATTAACGAAATTAAAAGGAAGTTGGAAACAACACTTATCCAACCACTTAGTGTAATGGGTAATCTTAAATGGTATACATCCGCCTGTGTAGAGTACTCTCGTGTTGGAAGGGAGGGAGATGAAACAATCACCCCTTACTTTTGCAGTAAGTGTATCGTCACTCTAAGTCCTGACGAATTAAAATCACAGATTGAGGATGCATGCACTTACATGATTGAAGCAGCTTCTTCTTTCCACCACAAAGGAAGTGGTTGGTCTGAGGATCGTGTGAAATACTTATAGCTTAAACTAGCTAAATATGTTCCCTTGGCTGCTTCCAGCTATATTCCATTACCAGAAGAGTTGAGAAATAAGAATGCTCTAAATAATATAATAAATGCTGAGAGTAAATGTTTTCTTTGGTCTGTGCTAGCATTTCTATACCCAGCTGACGAGCACGCTAATCGAGTGAGTAAGTATATGTCAATGGATTATCGGGTGCATCTCATAGTATGTGCAATATTCAGTTTCAATATACCAAGAGAATACCCGTCATTTTACACAATTTAAAAAAAATTATGACGCCCATATTATCATGCAGAAAATTGGGAAGTTTACAGACAGAAGAATATCATGTATTCCAAACAATATGGAGAAGTATATCTCATTCAGTCTTGGCTATTTACAATTTATTGATTCGTTCCAGTTTTTAAGCACATCTCTTGAAAAATTGATTGAAAATCTGTTGCATGTTGGGAAAATTCAATTTAAAATACTCCATGAAAATATCCCTTTCAATATAGTACATCTTCTGCTAAGAAAAGGTGTGTTCCCTTGCGACTTCATGGATTGCAGCAGTAAACTGAAATATAGTCAATTACCACCAAAATCAGCATTTTATAATCAGATACACCAAGAACATATTTCAGAAAGTGACTACGCTCATGCTAAAACTGTGTGGGAAAACTTTGAAATGAATACCATTGAAGATTATCAAAATTCATATGTTTTAAGTGATGTTCTACTCTTACCAGACGTCTTTGAATAATTTCGCAATTTGGGTTTTTAGTATTATAATTTAGACTTCTACATTTTTGCACAAGCCTTGGACTAGCATGGGCGGCATTTTTAAAGATGACCAAGGTTGAGTTGGAGCTATTAACTGATATTGAAATGCATTTATTCATTGAAAAGGGGATACGTGGTGGGGTGTCTATTATTTCTAATAGGCATTCTGAAGCAAACAACCCCGATATGATGGATTTTAACCCTGAAAAGGAGGTGAAGTATACCACATACTGCCATTGTAATAATTTATACGGGACTGTTATGTCTGATTGCCTTCTTCAGAGTAATTATAGGTGGTTGAACATGACTGAAATAGCAGAGCTCAATATAATTTCAGTTGCTGATGATAGCACTGTGGGCTATATTACGAATACTTTGGCTCCAATCTTCTCAGAGACCCCCCGAAGGGGACTTCCCAACTACACCGCACATAGGCTTTTTCAGCCTTTCACAGTGCAACCACTGTTACCATCGGGGCGGAACCTTTTCGTCAGACATGAACCGAAGTCCATGAGTGCTATTCCGGTTTACTCATGCACCCGAAAATCCAGGCCCAACCCTCCCATGCCAGACCTGCCTTGGTTTACTTGGGAAAATCCCTCCCCCCTCACTGGGACCGGATGAGGGTAGAAGTTGGCCCCTTCTAATGATCGCCCACTCACGAGGACCCAGAAACTCAGCCTCCGGACGGTTGCCTCCTCCGTTCAGCATTCAGCCCCCGTCTTTCACTCACCGCCCCAACCATGGTCTTCCGCCCCCTCAACACCTTCTCTCCGAGACCAACCGCCTGAAGTTGCCCAGTGGGGACCTCGTGGAGGTGTCCTGACCAGCTATCCCCGCTACACGGTACGCACTACCAACCGCTTAGTGCATATCCAGGAACCCCGCTCCTCACATACAGATGACCTGTCAGGGTCTTAGCTATGCCGGCCAGTTCCACGCACATGGCCCAGGGCCGCTCCGAGGAGGCACCCCGACCGTATTTTCGGAGACTTGTCAGTACCGGCAGGTGGCAAAGACAGTCTAATGCACAGTTATATGAAGCATGCGTGGGCCCAGAGGGCGTCCCTGCCGCCATACGTCGGGCAGGTGCCATACGCCTGAGCACCGTGACCCCACTGTTGGCTACATATTAGAAGTGGATCTAGAGTACCCGGAAGAAATTCATGACGAGCATAGTGACTATCCACTTGCTCCTGAAAAAGTCATAGTTACTCCTGAGATGTTATCTCCATTCTCTAAGTATATACAATCCAAGCTGAACTCTCCCACCGGTGGGAAAACAGAAAAGCTAGTGCCCAACCTAAACAGTAAATAAAATTATGTGGTACACTACCGTAATTTAAAACTGTATATTTCCTTGGGTATAAAGCTTCAAAAGATACACCGAGTCCTAACTTTCAATCAGAGTGCTTGGCTGAAGCCATATATTGATTTTAATACATCCCGACGAAAAAATGCAATAAATGGATTTGAAAAGGACTTTTTCAAACTCATGAACAATGCAGTATTCGGGAAGTCGATGAAGAAACAAAGACATCGTGTAAATGTTCAATTACTAAATAATGAAAAAAGACTAAATAAGCGTATTGCTTCACCAGCATTTATTGCTTATACAATCTTCACGGATGAGTTAGTTGGGGTTAACACGAGAAAATTAAACCTACTTTTAAATAAGCCTATCCATGCAGGTTTTGCAATCTTAGATATAAGTGAGGTTATAATGTATAACGTTCATTTTAATTATGTAAAGAGGAAATGTGGTCAAAATGCAAAGCTCTTATTCACAGACACAGATTCTATCTGCTACGAACTGAAAACCGATATTGTGTATGTGGATGTGTTTGATAATATAGACCAATTCGATACTTCAGACTATCCAGAAACACATTTTTTACACAGTGTGTGCAATAAAAAAGCTCTGGGTAAAATGAAGGATGAGATGAATGGAGAGTGTATTCGAGAGTTTGTGGGACTTCGACCTAAGCTTTACTCCATTCAAAAGGAGAGTCTTGAGGAAAAAAAAGTAGGTAAAGGTGTATAAAAAACAACTCTCAAAAAGAAAACTATAAGCATGCTCATTATAAAAAATGTTTAAAGCAGGGATTTTACACTACGCCAATATGTCTATGATAAGAAGTGAGAAACATCCATTGTATAATGTCTCTTTGAATAAACTTGCACTTTCACCAGGAGATGATAAACGTTATATTTTAGATAATGGATGCGATACTCTTGCATACGTTCACTACAAAATAATACATTTGTTTTCACCACTGAGACATAAATAATAAAGCTACCCTTTATGTTTTGTATGGAAGTATATTGAAAAGAAAGTTTGTGTATTACTCTTTATAATAAATAATTAATTATGTAAAAATCTCGAGTGCTTGTAAGTCTCATAGCCTGATTTCATCAGGTGAAACAGCACAGCTTTATCAAAATTAAATAGTTTAGTTAAAATTAGTTATAGGTGGGAGGTGACGTTACTCGCTTCCTCGCAGTGCCTCCTTGGAAACATTTTAATAAACGGCTAAACGAGTAACACCCAATACGTAGTAATATTATAATAAAATATTAGTGACTAGATAGCTGTTGCCCGCGGCTTTGCTCGCGTGGAAGTTGATTATATACAAATAAGAAAATATACATATGTATTTACAGATTAATTTAAAATATTAAGTTACGTTGATGACCATAACTTGACCTCAGATCAAAAATAATGCAAGTCCGATACAAACTTTCACCCCCTTTTTCATCCCTTATTAAATAAAATTTCCAAAATTCCTGAAACATGTATTTATTTGTTTTACGTCAATAACCGAAATACAAAATTTTGTTTAAGTAACTTTCAAAATGACGGACTTTCATACATATTATCATACATATTATCATCCCCTATTTTGACCCCTTTGGGGTGGAATTTTCTAAAATCCTTTCTTAGTGGGTGCCTACATAACAAAATGAATATACAGTCCGAATTTCATGCTTGTAGCCTTGATAGTTTGCGCTCGGCGATGATGAATCTGTCAGTCGGTCAGTCAGTTAGTCAATCAGGACATGTTATTTTATAAGTATAGATTTATAAAAGTTTTATCCAATGAATAATGTAACTATTTTAGAAACATCTGGTTTACCACCCGCCTTCCCCTCCCCAAATATTTTTTCCTGATCCGTCGGGAGTATGTTAAAGAAAGTGATACAACTCTATAGTGAGGAGGATCAATGCTTAAACTCGAAAAGATGGTTCTCCCCCAAAATAATATTTCCCGATACGCCACTGATCAATGCTTTTCTTATGTGGGAGAAAGTAACTCACTGACTCTATGGGAAGGAGCAATGTGATCGTTTTTGATATGAAGGGTAATACACAGGAATGAGAAGGAATATTATAAACTGTTTTCGACATAGAATATTAAGCATAGATTATTTAACGTATAATCCGAATGAAATAGTAAGACTCAATAACAACTACTTATTTGATCAAAGGGCTGGGTTTGATATCTCGTTGATATAATTATAATATGTTAGTGTGACTGACATCCGGTGCTAGTCTTTGAAAACAGGACTGTGAGGCTATGGCAATACGTTAACTAAACTGATACCTGCATTAGGATGTCTTACACCGTGTGATCATCGTAGAAGTAGAAGAGTTACACCTTAGACCATGATAAGAACCGGGGGTAGTAAGGGAGAAGTGGTGGGAGGTGGTAGGGTTCGCGGCTAGGAGGAGTGTATTATAAAACCTTTTGTTTAGGCTCTTCATAACAAAATCAGCTTTTGTGAGAAAAATATAAACTGTTTTCGAAGTGATTAAGTAACAACAACATTGAGATGAAATGGGAAAATATGTACCGTGGGAAATACGCCGGAATGAGATGAGAAGGGGAGGGGGAGGGGAGTGGGTTGTAGGGGAGGGTTTGTAGGGGTGGGGTGGTAGAGGAGTGGGTTGTAGGGGAGGGGGTGACATATATTTTTACTCGGGGGTTGCCCCGGGAGAAAGTGATCCACCTCATTCAAGGAGGTGGATCAATGTTAACCTTATGGGAGAAAGTGGTCTGGAACTCTTATTTTAACCACTACTTATGAAGGAAGTATTTTTTGACAGATTTTAGCTCTGACTTGTCAATGCTATCGTCACAGACATGTTTACTTGGTTTGATCACTTGTATTCGCCATTATGCTTCGGAATGCTAGATAGAGTGGACAGAAAAATACATTACCATACTTTTGATACTGTACATGTTTATAAATTATGGGTATGCCACTAATTCAGTGTATGAGTTAGAGTGAAGGTCTTAAATCGTCAAAAAAATTAAAATATTCAGCCTGACCTCAATGATTTATGCGCTACCTAGTGCGTATATTCCTTTCGATAGCATGATGTTACACTCTTTCTTCCATTGTGTTCTAGAATGTAGAGCATTTCTTGAGAAAACACGCTTAAAGTATGGAATCACTAAAGATTAAACATAGTTGAGTAAATCAGTTTCGGTAAAGGGTCATCTATCCAGCACCACAATAAGTTTCATGATTATGGACGAAAATACATCCCTTTGCCCATATAAATTGTCTTTAGCATACGATTATGTATTTGAAGTACCTTAATTACTTACTATTAACATTTGCACTATTTTCTAATCTAGAAATTACTACAGAACCACGCTCAGATACACAAAGGAATCTATAAGATGAAGAATGGCTAACATTAACCTCTTCATGCTCTTCTTCTTCTTCTTCTTCGAATGAGGATGCTTAATACGAAATTTATTCATTCATTATTGATGACATTGTCCTTTTACTAAATTTTCTCCCTTAGCTTTCATAGCGTTATAGTAACCACCCAATCAACCGCTTTCTCACCTAACTTTGAATCGGACATGACAACTCATTTCCAGGCTTTCTCAACAATTTTAGAAATAGTGGTATATCTTCCTGTCATATATTTAACTTGAGAGTCGGCGATATCATGATCTTTACAGGCCTGAACTATATCGTTTACACCTGGATAGTCTCGTTTAAAACGTTTTTCGAAATTTGAACTTAGACCACAATACTGATAACCTGGTATTTTAATCTCGAACAGTAATTTATTAATGAACGAATTTAATAACCTAATAGCCTTTATTACTTCTCCACGTCATTATGTGTATTGAAAGGTTTTAAATTGGTATGATTTTTTATATACTCTTATTAGTTACCATGCGACTTGGGAAACAAGTTGATTCGCTATCCGTGAGTTATGATGACCATGATTAAAGCAAGTCACTCCCTTAGAGTTATGGTACGTTGCTAGCATTTATGATCAGTGCTATCGTATTCAATCCTTTGAAGTAGTATTTGCTGGGGTATGTTCCCTCGATAATTATTCATAATTTGACGTATGAGACTATGGTCTAACTAAAATATTGGTATGCTAGTGACGTTTCAATTGACGTCACATTGACGTCACAGGATTAAGACGTCTTCAAATTTAATGAATTATTATTTGAGTGTGAGCATTAACCATCACTACTTGCCATGTTTTTTATTTGGAAAACCTGTATTTTAGACATTGACGTCACAGGATTATGACATTTTCAAATTTATTGAATTATTATTAACCATCCCTACTTGCCATGTTTTTTTTATTTGGATAAACTCTATAAAGGAGAAAAAATTTATTTTAGACATTGACGTCACAGGATTTTGACATTTTCAAATTTATTGAATTATTATTTTATGAGAGCATAATCCATCGTCATGTTTTATTTGGATATATTCTATAAAGAGAAAAACCTGTATTTTAATGTTGTATGGCTTTTACTACAAATATATAATTTAAATGAGAGGGAAATATTACTAGAAATGAAAAAATAAGTACAAGTTTTTCCACATTTAATTATTATAAAAAATATACATATTTCACAATTTATTATTGTTATCCATATATATACAAAGATCGTCATACAGTGACAGATAGTCAAAATATGGGATAGGATCGGATGGATCTACAAACGATTTGGAGGCGGGGCTATTGTCTACAAATATTACTAGAAATGAAAAATAAAATAAAAGTTTTTTTTCACATTTAATTATAATAAAAACATATACAGATTTCACATACAATATATATTTGTTACATAGTATAATTATAAAAAGTGTATTGTAGTTACTTTTATTTCAATTTTTAACCATTATTACCAAGATTAATTATAAATAATGTTTTAATTTTTAACCAGGATTACCAAATATTAAAACTATTGACATGATTTTTTTTCAATCCTAAGCTTGATAGAACTGTCAACCCCTATTCCTTCATAAATTAATACAGACTTTGATCCATTTACAAGGTCAATATGATCTTTTTTACAAATGTTTGAAAACTTTTTAGGTAGAAAGAACCCTACGATGTTGTCTTGTAAATAGGCATTTACATAAATAGATCTACCAAACTTTGTATCTTTTTCATTAAAAGATATAATATCTAGTATTGTATTCTCCTTTAAACTTCTTAGAGAAATATATTGAATGTCGTTGGTCTTGGCTGAGTTGAAGTCATGTATAAACTTGTCCATATCTTGAAAAAAATTCAAACAAATATATTATAGAAATAATAAGAAGACAGAAACTTTTTAAAAAATAAATAAAGAAATTATAAATTACCTTGATTTAATCTGCACTCAGATCACCCCGCCTAGCTTGTAGGTTTGTCTCAGAAGCGTCGACTAGATCGAAGTCTAATGTAGGTGGCTGTTTAAACACAAGTCTTCAACTGATTCAATTTTAATAATTTTAACGTCTTAAATACATAGCGTACTGTGTCTAGCTCTCAAGGTGAACATCAACTATCCATATTTCTAATTATGTATTCAACTCACTACCAGGTAGTCATAGAGAAGCGAGTCCAAGGACGATCACGTATATTCTAATTAGATATTCAGGTCACAAAAAGTATTCAACCATCGAGACGAGATTATAACGGCCAAGGCTGATCACGTATATTTCTAATTAGATATTCATGTCGCTGCTGAAAGGCCAACTACATTTGAAATCAACACACACATGCTTAAGATGAAGGTCTATTCAGGAAAACACATTGAGATGGTGTACTATAAAAGCCGTTCATATTAGATGATAGATGTATAATCTTCAACATGGCGTGCTCATCAGTCGTAGATAGTTCTGCAGGACGTAATTATGAACGTGTATATAAAGTGTCAAATTATTTAACTGATTTAGCAACATGCGAATGCTTTGACTTTCCACATAAATTATCAAACCCGGGTTGTTTGTTAGTAATTAAAGAATACGTAGAAGAAAAAGCAGTAGAAATATACCTAGAACAAACCAGTTATTTTACAAATTCAATTATTTTGGAAGAACACCGCGAATTCTATGCAAATAATGTCACAACGAGATACCACATCTGTGCAGAAAATTGCTTCAAACCATCATCACATAACTACTGTCCACAGTTTGGAAGAACCTGTTGCGACTATGTTTCTTGGAGTTTCTTCATGTAGAGTCGGCTTTGAAAAAACAAAAAGACATTAAAGAAGATTGGAGTAACGAAATGGAGGAGGATGTTTAAAAGATTTTGGGTAATATAGAACCTATATATATATATATATATATATATTGTATTTTGTTTTATTGATTTACTGATTATGCTTTGACTTTTCCGCATAAATTATCAAACCCAGGTTGTTTGTTAGTAATTAAAGAATATATATAAGTAAAAGCAGTAGAAATATACCAAGAACAAACCAGTTATTTTATATATTCAATTATAGGAGGATGTTTAAAAATTTTGGGTAATATAGAACATATATATATATGTTCTATATTACCCAAAATCTTTAAACATCCTCCTATAATTGAATATATAAAATAACTGGTTTGTTCTTGGTATATTTCTACTGCTTTTACTTATATGTATTCTTTAATTACTAACAAACAACCTGGGTTTGATAATTTATGCGGAAAAGTCAAAGCATAATCAGTAAATCAATAAAACAAAATACAATATATATATATATATATATAGGTTCTATATTACCCAAAATCTTTTAAACATCCTCCTCCATTTCGTTACTCCAATCTTCTTTAATATATATATTGTATTTTGTTTTATTGATTTACTGATTATGCTTTGACTTTTCCGAATAAATTATCAAACCCCGGGTTGTTTCTTAGTAATTAAAGAATACATAGAAGAAAAAGCATTAGAAATATACCTAGAACAAAACAGTTATTTTTCAAATTCAATAATAGGAGGATGTTTAAAAATTTTGGGTAATATAGAACCTATATATATAATGTATTTTGTTTTATTGATTTACTGATTATGCTTTGACTTTTCCGCATAAATTATCAAACCCAGGTTGTTTGTTAGTAATTAAAGAATACATAGAAGAAAAAGCAGTAGAAATATACCTAGAACAAACCAGTTATTTTTCAAATTCAATTATAGGAGGATGTTTAAAAGATTTTGGGGTAATAATATAGAACCTATGTATATATATATTGTATTTTGGTTTATTGATTATAAAATAAAATAAAATATGATAAAATATACAATGTTTCTTTGATTTAAATATTATTTGGATGTATATTTTCATAATTCCTAACTATATCCTGTTTTACAATTGTTCCAGGTCTAATAATATACATACATATATATATATATATATAATGTATTTTGGTTTATTGATTATAAAATAAAATATACAATTTTTGTCTGATTTATATGTTATTATAATGTACATTTTCATATTTCCTAACTATATCCTTTCTTACAATAGACTGTGTTGAGTTCAATTTTTAAATTCTAAAGGATCTTGAAAATATAATCTAATTAAATGAATGAAACTTAAAATACTTTTTGAAAATATAATCTAATTAATTGAATGAAACTTAAAATACTTGTTGAAAAAGAATTACTCTGTTTAATCTTTTTTACCGTCAAGACTTACCTCGCTGTCGGTAAATACCTCATTGTTGTTAATATTGATTATCGAATGAGTTGACAATTTGACCACCTTGATCTATCAAAGAAGTGAATTTCCGGATCTCCTTTTCTTTATCGATGACAAGGGCGATTTCTTATGTAATTTTATTGATTGATTTCTATTAAGTATTCAACTTACTACCAGCTAGTTGTAGAGAAGCGAGACCAAGGCCGGGCACCTATCTTTTTAATTAGATATTCAGCTCGCTGGCGAAAGGTGTGGTGTGGAAATCAACACACATATGATTTTGAAAGGTGTGTTCAGAAAAACACATTCAGCTGGAGGCCTATAAAAGGAGAATTTAACTATACCAAGTTATCATTTCATTGGCATCTTGTCGGCTGAAAAGAAGTTGTCACGTAAAAAACAACACAAAGTTCTCTGGTAAAAGTAAGCATAATTTTACTATTATTTCTCTAGTATTCAATTTATTAGTTAAACTAATATTTTATATTTTTCGGTACTTATTTGTTTTTATTTTGAATATTCTTTATGCGTTTCTCTTTTCCAAATTTATTATTTAAACTAACAATTAGTTTTCTTTTTTCTTTTTTAGTGTCTAAGGAACAAACATTTACACTTGACGAATCTATCGACAATGCCGGACCGTCTACGTCAGACATTAACAGACAACGAAATCATATTTGTTACTATGCCCCACGTACAAACACTGACGACACATTTACCATAATAAGAGAAAGACAGGACGAACTTACAGCAGGGACATTTTAGTTCGATTCAAGCCTTTGATTACGAACGTGAGTCCAATGCATTATCTAATGACGTGTTTCTCTAGTCTATTAGCATACTTCCTTAGAGGTACGGCAACATACGATTTAATTGGACTCACGATCACGAACACGGAGAATAACCTCGATAAACCGGTCGGCGTTTCGTACCGTAGATAAGATCAAATTGATGTGAACAGTATTATGAATACATTAACAAAAGTTATTCAGAGTAATGCCAGATTTAGTATAGCCGATGTGTTGAGGATTAAAGTGAATCATATCAAAATGATTATGGGCAACGGTAAGAGAGCATTAAAAAGAAGGTGCCTTCCAAACGATTATCTGAGTCATCATAAAAGGAGCATTGTCGTTGTTAAATCATTGACGTATTGTTTGGCGTACGCTATAGTAATAGCGATAGCCAAAATCACAAATGATATTAATTAGAAATCGTATATTAAGGGCGTAAAATTAATAATGCTGTAGACGAGCTTCTCGCAAAAACTCGCGTAGATTTATCCGGGGGAGGGGGGCGCGAACATCTCGATAAATTTCAGCGTTATTTTGGTGACGAATATAAATTACGCGTGTATAATACCCTCTCGATGGTCAACGGATTGTGGTATGAGGGGGTATCGTCTTCTAGTAGGTACATTAACCTACTGTACGATGACGTCACGCATCACTTTAACGTAATAATCAATATGGCGGCGGCATTTTCCGTTCGGTATTTCTGCGACTGATGTAATACCGGTTTTGAAAGAGGTGCAAGACATTTATGTAAGAGTACTTGCCCCAAATGTATGTCCATACCTCCGTGTTTGTATGAAAATGAAAAAAAATGTGTATTGCACTGAATGTAACAGATTATTTAGGTCTGCCGCTTGTTTCAATAGCCATAAATCGAATAAAATTGACGGTAAGAAAACAGTTTGTGATTTAAGACAGGTGTGTATTACCTGTGATAAAACAAAGGGGAGAAATCAAATGTTTTAAATCATACTGCGCAACGTGTAAACAGAACAAAGAAAACCCGCATCGTTGTTATATGCAGGTGTTGAGTCGGAAGGAGCTTGATGATAAATATCTAATGGTCTTTTATGATTTCAAGACTAGTCAAGAAAGAGCTATAAACAACGATTGGTTTGTGCACCAACAGAATTTTCTTCACGTACAACACTATTGTGTAAAATGTGAATTTAACGATAATATGGACGAGGATTGTGACCAATGCGGGAAACGATCTCATTCCTTTTGAGATAATCCGGTAGACGGCTTCATCGACTACCTGAAACAACCGAGGCCGTTTGCAAATAAAATTGTTTGTCTTGGGCATAATGCCAAAGTCTTTGACGCTATATTTATCCTGAATAGATTTCTATCACTAAACTGTACCACTAAAATTATCGCGGACGGAACTAAAATACTCTGCATGACAATGGACCACATACAATTTAAAGACAGACTATGTTT
The DNA here is from genome assembly GCA_039000515.1 of Timema cristinae. Lineage (NCBI taxonomy): Eukaryota > Metazoa > Arthropoda > Insecta > Phasmatodea > Timematidae > Timema > Timema cristinae. The sequence goes on along the minus strand of JBCFYV010009882.1, from coordinate 6,825,059 downwards.
CCTCCCCATGCCACTGAGACAGATCCCTAAACCGTTTGGACTAGACTGTAAAAAAGCACACTACCCCTATTTGTTTAATACAGAAAAGAATTTAAATTATATCGGTGAGATGCCCGGTCCCGAAATGTTTGGTGCGGATTATATGAAACCGGGTGAGCGAAATGACTTTATGATATGGCACGCTGACAAACTGCGGCAGGGGTATATATTTAATAATAAGGCAGAGCTGGAGGCCTATTGTGTGGATGACGTAAATGTATTACGCAAGGGTTGTCGTACATTTCATCATTTATTTCTAAATATAGGTTCGACAGACGTTTTTAGAGAATCTATCACAATCTCGTCAGCGTGCAATAGATTATTTAGAAAACTGTTCTTAGCCCCCGATACGATAGCCATCCTGCCCAAGGGGGGTTACAGGTGCGGTGACAGACAGTCTATGAAAGCCATAAAATGGTTAGTCTATCTGGAGAAAACCCGCCCCGATATTTACATACAGCACGCCTTCAACGGGCGTGAGATAGAAATTTTGGGTAGGAAAGTGGACGGCTACTGTGACGCGACGAGAGAGATTTTTGAGTTTGACGGTTGTTTCTTCCACGGGTGTACATGTCTTTCGAACCGTGACACGACTATAACAGGGACGAAAGAGACTCTCACCGAGCGATACGAGTGCACTCTTTTGAGAGATCGAGCATTTAGAGCCGCAGGGTACACTGTTACAACTATGAAAGAGTGTGACTTCGACAAAATATTGACTGAAGACACACAACTAGATATAGAGCTAAGCAATCACCCTATGATTCAAACTGCTCCGCTCAATCTACGTGACGCACTGTACGGTGGACGGTGTGAGTCTATGACATTACACTACAAGACAAACCCCGGCGAAAAAATAGGCTATCTTGATGTCTGCAGTTTATATCCCTGGGTATGCAAATATTTTAAATTCCCTGTAGGCCATCCTATAAATATTTTTGTCGCCGACGATTGCCCCGTGGACGTGGTATATGTATTCTTTAATTACTAACAAACAACCTGGGTTTGATAATTTATGCGGAGTGTCAAAGCATTCGCATGTTGCTAAATCAGTTAAATAATTCGACACTTTATATACACGTTCATAATTACATCCTGTAGAACTATTTATCTACGACTGATGAACACGCCAAATCTTTTAAACATCCTCTTATAATTGAATTTGTAAAATAACTGGTTTGTTCTAGGTATATTTCTACTGCTTTTTCTTCTATGTATTCTTTAATTATTAACAAACAACCTGGGTTTGATAATTTATGCGGAAAGTCAAAGCATTAGCATGTTGCTAAATCAGTTAAATAATTCTACACTTTATATACACGTTCATTATTACATCCTGTAGAACTATCTACGACTGATGAACACGCTAAATCTTTTAAACATCCTCCTATAATTGAATTTGTAAAATAACTGGTTTGTTCTAGGTATATTTCTACTACTTTTTCTTCTATGTATTCTTTAATTACTAACAAACAACCTGGGTTTGATAATTTATGCAGAAAGTCAAAGCATAATCAGTAAATCAATTAAACAAAATACAATATATATATAGGTTCTATATTACCCAAAATCTTTTAAACATCCTCCTATAATTGAATTTGTAAAATAACTGGTTTGTTCTAGGTATATTTCTACTGCTTTTTCTTCTATGTATTCTTTAAATACTAACAAACAACATGGGTTTGATAATTTATTCGGAAAAGTCAAAGCATAATCAGTAAATCAATAAAACAAAATACAATATATATATATATAGGTTCTATATTACCCAAAATCTTTAAACATCCTCCTATAATTGAATATATAAAATAACTGGTTTGTTCTTGGTATATTTCTACTGCTTTTACTTATATGTATTCTTTAATTACTAACAAACAACCTGGGTTTGATAATTTATGCGGAAAAGTCAAAGCATAATCAGTAAATCAATAAAACAAAATACAATATATATATATATATATATATATATATATATATATATATATATAGGTTCTATATTACCCAAAATCTTTTAAACATCCTCCTCCATTTCGTTACTCCAATCTTCTTTAATGTCTTTTTGTTTTTTCAAAGCCGACTCTACATGAAGAAACTCCATAGAAACATAGTCGCAACAGGTTCTTCCAAACTGTGGACAGTAGTTATGTGATGATGGTTTGAAGCAATTTTCTGCACAGATGTGGTATCTCGTTGTGACATTATTTGCATAGAGTTCGCGGTGTTCTTCCAAAATAATTGAATTTGTAAAATAACTGGTTTGTTCAAGGTATATTTCTACTGCTTTTTCTTCTACGTATTCTTTAATTACTAACAAACAACCCGGGTTTGATAATTTATGTGGAAAGTCAAAGCATTCGCATGTTGCTAAATCAGTTAAATAATTTGACACTTTATATACACGTTCATAATTACGTCCTGCAGAACTATCTACGACTGATGAGCACGCCATGTTGAAGATTATACATCTATCATCTAATATGAACGGCTTTTATAGTACACCATCTCAATGTGTTTTCCTGAATAGACCTTCATCTTAAGCATGTGTGTGTTGATTTCAAATGTAGTTGGCCTTTCAGCAGCGACATGAATATCTAATTAGAAATATACGTGATCAGCCTTGGCCGTTATAATCTCGTCTCGATGGTTGAATACTTTTTGTGACCTGAATATCTAATTAGAATATACGTGATCGTCCTTGGACTCGCTTCTCTATGACTACCTGGTAGTGAGTTGAATACATAATTAGAAATATGGATAGTTGATGTTCACCTTGAGAGCTAGACACAGTACGCTATGTATTTAAGACGTTAAAATTATTAAAATTGAATCAGTTGAAGACTTGTGTTTAAACAGCCACCTACATTAGACTTCGATCTAGTCGACGCTTCTGAGACAAACCTACAAGCTAGGCGGGGTGATCTGAGTGCAGATTAAATCAAGGTAATTTATAATTTCTTTATTTATTTTTTAAAAAGTTTCTGTCTTCTTATTATTTCTATAATATATTTGTTTGAATTTTTTTCAAGATATGGACAAGTTTATACATGACTTCAACTCAGCCAAGACCAACGACATTCAATATATTTCTCTAAGAAGTTTAAAGGAGAATACAATACTAGATATTATATCTTTTAATGAAAAAGATACAAAGTTTGGTAGATCTATTTATGTAAATGCCTATTTACAAGACAACATCGTAGGGTTCTTTCTACCTAAAAAGTTTTCAAACATTTGTAAAAAAGATCATATTGACCTTGTAAATGGATCAAAGTCTGTATTAATTTATGAAGGAATAGGGGTTGACAGTTCTATCAAGCTTAGGATTGAAAAAAAATCATGTCAATAGTTTTAATATTTGGTAATCCTGGTTAAAAATTAAAACATTATTTATAATTAATCTTGGTAATAATGGTTAAAAATTGAAATAAAAGTAACTACAATACACTTTTTATAATTATACTATGTAACAAATATATATTGTATGTGAAATCTGTATATGTTTTTATTATAATTAAATGTGAAAAAAAAACTTGTATTTTATTTTTCATTTCTAGTAATATTTGTAGACAATAGCCCCGCCTCCAAATCGTTTGTAGATCCATCCGATCCTATCCCATATTTTGACTATCTGTCACTGTATGACAATCTTTGTATTTTTATGGATAACTATAATAAATTGTGAAATATGTATATTTTTTATAATAATTAAATGTGGAAAAACTTGTACTTATTTTTTCATTTCTAGTAATATTTCCCTCTCATTTAAATTATATATTTGTAGTAAAAGCCATACAACATTAAAATACAGGTTTTTCTCTTTATAGAATATATCCAAATAAAACATGACGATGGATTATGCTCTCATAAAATAATAATTCAATAAATTTGAAAATGTCATAATCCTGTGACGTCAATGTCTAAAATAAAGGTTTTCTCCTTTATATAGTTTATCCAAATAAAAAAAACATGGCAAGTAGTGATGGTTAATAATAATTCAATAAATTTGAAAATGTCATAATCCTGTGACGTCAATGTCTAAAATACAGGTTTTCCAAATAAAAAACATGGCAAGTAGTGATGGTTAATGCTCACACTCAAATAATAATTCATTAAATTTGAAGACGTCTTAATCCTGTGACGTCAATGTGACGTCAATTGAAACGTCACTAGCATACCAATATTTTAGTTAGACCATAGTCTCATACGTCAAATTATGAATAATTATCGAGGGAACATCCCCCAGCAAATACTACTCTTTGAATTGTGGGAAGACTAATTCTATGATTAGTCTGCCGGGAGAACCTAATAAATTAAGGTTCAAGAACGTATAAGATTATTCCAAGTCATTATACTAGCCCAATATCGAACATTTATATCAAGTCATCTCACTCGTAGATAATATGGGGTACTTCCGTATTTGAGGCTCAAGAACGTATAAGATTATCCCAAGTCATTATATCAGCGCAAGCTCGTAAGTCTATATCAATTCATCTCACTCGTATATAATATGGGGTACTTTCGTAAACTGAAAATGCTGAGATATCTCTGCCAACCAAAGCTAAGTCTGCTATTATTTTCATTTTCAATGCTGTTGCGTATGATATACAAGATACTATACAAGCCTATTTCAGTGTGGGTCGACATAAAGCTATAGACTGTTTCTATCTATGTCAGATTTACTCTTTAATAGTCAAGCAAATGCTCATAGATAATGCTAACTTCCTCATCCTTTTCATAATAGATTGTATACATCTCAAACATGTATATGATGTTCATGTGAATATATACATAATGTTTCAGGTATCTTCGTGGAGATGTTCAACGCCATCCTGCTCCGTAGTCACTTCCCCGATCTTTGGAAGCACGCCAAATTCTTTTGCTTTCACAAACCGAGTAAGGACTTCCTTTATCTTACCAACCGACGAGCTTTCTCGATTAATTAAGTAAGATCTTCAAACGACTACTACTGAAGAGATTTACATGACATGTTCAGGAGGGTAACATCCTGATGGGCGATCAGGTTAGCTATCAGACTGGACACGCAAAACCTCACCAGCTGTTCCACTTTGTTGATAAATTCATGAGAAACCTCAACATAAACAAACTTCCACGACGTGGCAAAAGCCCTTGACCGTGTTTAGTACGAAGGACACATTTATAAACTCTTTTCCCTAGAACTTCCCTTCTATCTGGTTGAGGTAGTTCAATTTTATATATCCCATCGTAACTTCTCCACATCCTTTGGGATTGCCACACCCCAATTCAGACGCATTCAGGCTGGAGTGCTTCATAGTTCACTTGTGGGCCCTGTTCTCTTTATTCTGAATTTGAACGGCATTGCGAAATTCCCACTAGGCTGGAACTACAATCGGATGAGATGTATCTTTTAGTGGAGTTGTGGAGAGGGAATCAGTTGAAAAAGAGAGTCCAGACACACCTGGACCTGTTGGAGATATGGATGACCACTGGCCATATGCAGGATGAGTATAAACTTGGAGAAAACACACCAGTGTTCCTCACATATAAGCGAAAGCTATACAAGCCGGACCCCTCCTCCAGCTGTTAGAGGACAAGATTAGATGGGTGGTCAGGTATTACGTTGGACACTGAGTTGGCCTGGCAGCTACACCTGATAGACAAACTGACCAAGGCCAAGCAGAGAATAAGGATGCTAGGCCTACTGCTGAACAGGTACAGGGCCCTATCAATGAGGGACGGACTGATACTATATAAGCAGCTCCTAAGACTGATTCTCGAGAATGCATGTCCTACGTGGGGACAAGTGGCGGACACGCAAATGAATAAGATGCAGATATTCCTGAACCAGTATCTGAGGATCATAGTGAATGTTTCTTGGTACGTTTGCAACGTGACTTTGCATCGGGGCTTAGACATGCCTAACATCAAAATTACTTCCGGAAGCTTGCGCAGTCCTAACATGGCAAGATGCCCGGTTCCACCAATTCTATTTTCAAGGGGCTTGGGACCTATGTTATAGACCCAGGGGGCTCTCAAATACATTCCAAAGACTTACTCTGAGAAGCGAGATGTTATAACAGTGGTAAGCGGAAAGCTCTCACCCAGCCCTCTGAAGAGTAATGTCACCTCACATATCTCTTGAAGCCTTTATTCGGTTTGCATCGACTCTTATCCTTTACTAATAGTAGTATGTTTTCCTTTGTTTTATAAACACTTTTTGCAATGCGACAACACAGCACTTTAAAGTACCGCAAATATAATTGTGTGACATGTTTTATTGCTACATGATATAATTTTATCTCGTACTACATTTCAGGAATTTTTAGAGCATGCTTTTTCGAGTCTAGTTGAGGCGAGGATTTGGACACACTCGGGATTGGAGGAGTGGACCAACAACATATATTAATATATATATATATAGCATTGAGGATCCCTCCTACCTCCGAACTGAATCTTTGAATCTGGACTCTCCCCATGCCTTATATATACTTTTTTCACAGCATTAAACGTAGGCAAATGTTCTGGAGGAGCAGTCCAATCAGAAAGGATATCTGGCTGAAGTCCTTTCTTTATTTGCTTGAAACAAGTGCAATTCTGAGCATACATCTAATATATGTGTGTAACATAATGGCTACCATACAGTGGCAGAAAACATTATACTTATTTCTTACTTTGCGATGGTTCTCTCGATAAGGGAACAACCAGAAGAACCAGAGCCGAAGATGCCTCTCTGTTCACTGCAGTGATATCTGAATCTCTATTTGTGGCTGCGTGGAGCTTTTCCACAGCCTCGGGACTCCCAGCATCATTAATATATGTATATATATATATATATATATATATATATATATAATATATATATATTACATTATTATGTAAATATATATCATTAATTATATATAACAAGCAGAAACAATTATTCAAGTTGATACAATCCCTCTTTAGCGAATTAATACATTTTATTCTAATATAATGTTTGAGAATACATTCTTAAGAAGTCAAATCCCTCAATGTAAGTTTTGAATGTTTTTAAAATCACGTGGTTTTTAAAAGAAATCAACCGTGCTGAAATGATTCTAGTGAATATTCATGGGTGGTAATGAGAGTCGAGAGGTTACGATTGGTATAGTTTTTTTGTATTCCTCATCAATATCTATGCTCGTAGTTTATTGGAGCGTTATAAATAGCCTAACAATTGCATTTCAAACAATGCTTTAAAAAATTCGATTTATTCGAGAGGGAAACACTGTTAATACATTTATCGACATCTACAAGTGGGGATGTTTCATCAGCTACTTCATGCAAACTCCCATCACCACCAAAAAAACACAATATATTATGAGTCTGGCCCAGAGCTCTAATTTCTGTGAATATATTTTAAGGGGCAAGGATTCGAGAATACAGAATAATTGTTAAATGATAATACTCACATACTTAAACATAATTTATTAATCCATTTATGCATCAGAGGATTTTCAGCTTTTGATTTGATGGGTATTATTCCTATTAATAATAATAAATAAACTTTTTTCAGAATTTGCTACGAAAAATAAAATGTAAGTATTTTAAAATCCACCCTTTCTTCCGTGTTATAAATACATTATGGTAAATAAAGACATCATACAAATTAACGCTAATACCAATTAAACCCCCTTAGCATACCTTTAAGATACATCTGGTGTTTTAAATCTTCCCAAGGCCCCCCTTCTCTGTTAGGCCCTCGATTTTCCAAAGAGTTTACAGAGCCCTTGTTCCCACTTTAGCTGGACAAACATATCTCTAATATAATACAACTGGACCATAGTGGCAATAAACCCCTCCAAAAAATGACCATCCATTATCTACCTCGTGGGAGTGAAGATAACGATTGTAAACATACAGCATGGACTAGCTTGCATGGTATTGAAAGACAGCTACTACGTCAGTCACCTCGTGGCAATCTAGAACTGACTACCGTGAATTACACAACACAACTGAGCTTCATATAGCACCCGTTGTCTGATCCGGGCAGTCCTTCTGGAAAGGTCTGGCGTCTTGAATAATCCAGAGCTTTGAAAAGAACAAACTTTGTAGCTCTGCACGCTTTGACTGGTTACCACACTATCATCTGCTACATCACGTCCCCTCAGGTTCATCCATTTCCCCCTTTATCTAAATCCCTTCTTTCGATAAAATTTGAAGTCATCACTTTCTGGACTGTATATATATATATATATATATATATATATATATATATATATATATATATATATATATATATACACACACACACACACACACATATACTCAGGGAAGGGTCTGCCGTGAAACTAATGAAGCTTGAGCTTCAGGGCCCCTAGTCCTGAAGGAGCCCCAGATAAGACATAGCTTTTTTAAAAAAATTGGGTCTACTGTGTGATATCAGATATGGTGAACAATTTTGAAATTGATGAGAAAAGTATTAAATTTATGATATCATATTATGAAAATGATATTGACCACAAATTAGTAAACGAGTGTTATCAGTTCAAAGAATATTTGCACCATAGGAAATTTCAGAACACAGAAGAAAAAATGCCATCTAAAATGCAAAGCGCAGAAGTTCTTCAGCTTATTTGTGAGCAACACTCAATTGAAGTGTTCCTCAAAATTACTACTACGCTTAAACAACTTTACTTGGCAACACCTATCATGAGCTGTGAAGCAGAAAATAATTTTTCAAAGCTATCCTTTATATAATATATATATAAAAATGGTCTACCATAACTGAAGAGATCTTCAATTCTTTATGCATATTGTCTTTAGAAAATAACATTGCAAGGAAGATCTCATACGAAAAAACTGTACGTAAATCTGTTGCAAGATAAAAAAAACCAGAGATAAGAGTCTTTTGTAAAATGTGCTTCATTTAGTATGTATTCTCATAGGTGTTTAGAAAAAATATGATAGCGACTGTGGCCTTGTCTATGTTATATTTCATAGTTTAGTTTACGCATCTAACATTTCTTTAATTTCCATCAACCCCCCCCTTCCCCCCCCCCCCCCATTAATCGAAAATTAAAAGGCATATGAAATGTGTATTCATTCCAGTGACTTTGACATGTGAAATAAACCAGTAAAGCAATTTTAGGAAAAATCTGGGACGTGGGGGTCAAGTATTTTTTTTAACTGTCGTAGATAAACTCCATTGAATAATATAAAAGTGGGTACCAAAACCTCGTTTCTGGTTGTGAAGGGGCCCCCCAAAAACAATTCAAGCTTCAGTGCCTCAAAAATGTAGGTCCACCTCTGCACATACGTATATATATATATATATATATATATATATATACTAATATATATATATATACTAATATATAAAACACATGTTTTTAATTTTCAATTTTCTCTTTCGATATTAGAGTCCTTTAAATTTAACACTTATTTGTTCATATCAGCGGAAACTTAAGAAGCTTACATTTTACTTTAATCCCAGTAGTTTACTTACCCTCCTTATAAAGTAAAAATTAGCCTTGCTTAAATATATTTGTTTATGAGTTCATAAACCAAATGTCAAATTGTTTTAATTTCTATTAGAAACAAAGAGAATAAATTTCTTTTATAATCAAGTCACTTTATTTTTGGTTTGTTTTCTTGTATGGGCTGAGGCGCAGCTTCATGTTACTATGCAAGGTGCTTGCGTTGCCATGACAGCCAGTCAAAGTGTGTGTGTGTCTGTAACCTTATAACCTACCAGCTATTAAGCTAGGCTAGTTATTGATACATAGAAAATATAATTTATTGGAAAAAATAACAATATGACAATCAAACAAGACCTGGATATCAATTCAAATTTGATCTGTGTTTGTAAGCAATAAATAAATAACTATATCACTCTTGTAAAATAAATGTATTTCTAGGACTAAAATAAGTGGTATGGAACTCCGCACGGACTTTCTAGTTCTGTTGTTTAAAAATTGAGATATTTATTCAAAATTCGTATGTTAAAAGAAATAATATAGACTAGCATACCCGATTAAAATTTGCGCTTTTCTCATGTAAAACATTTTTGACTCAGTTTTAAATTTTATAATTTTATTTTTAAAGAAGTAAGTTTTCATTTTATATTTGGACCATTAAAAAAGATTGATATTGGGTCGTTTTAAATTTTCGACTTCCGCTTAAAGTTTTCGACATATTATTAGGGGTTGAACATCTTCTGGTTATCGCATTGCTATTAAATTCCTCATATTTAGACGACTAAAAAAGGTAGATTTTGACTATTTAATCTAAAATGATAGAGATATATCATTCCTGTAAAAACATTTCTCCTAAAAGGTTAAACGAAAAAGAACATAAAACATTTGGGAGACTTACTTATTTACTTACTCTATGTTATTAGATAATTATTTCGTTAAAACTTTTATATCTGTGCAACTAAAGCTCACAAAATTGTACTAATATATTTGCCCATGTCTCATAAACAATTGGTTTTATAAAGATGTAGTTCAAATAAAAGATTTTTATTTTAGACTGTACAACAATTTTGCAAATATAAGTTATTTAGTATCTTAAATAGTTACAGAGATACGGAAATTTCCGCTTTTGTAAAGTATCCTAATATATTTTCATGGACAAATCAAAATATCCATTTTATTTATAATTTAATCAACGACTAGATACGAATTTTAATCAAATGTTAGAGCCGATTTTGAAAATCTTGATTGTTTCAGTTTTCACCCTCTAATAAACTACTCTTAATTTTAGGATTAAATAGACACACGGATAAACGGCATTCAGGGGGTCATGAAACGTCGATATACATCAACATCTCAGGTTAGATTTATTATACGGTTGAAATACTTTATCTTTAGTGTTCAAAAAGTTAAAAAATATACATAAGTAAGGGTAAAGTGAGCATACGAGGACACACATTAATCACGAGTTGCAGGTTTCCTGAGATGACACGATAAGTATGTTGATGTGAGATGGGGAGGTAGGGAGGTGGGGGGGGGGATGACTGAGAGATGTGATGGGGGTTTGGGAGGGTTCCTGAGGGGTGGAGGGGGAGACTTATATTTTTTTGGTGCGGCTTTCTGCGACACTCATTTACATAATAATATTGGAGGTTTCCTGAGATGAGGGGGATGGGTGGTTGGAGCACCTGGCTGACTGAGAGGGAGACTTATTCGTTGTCTAGCACGCGGATGACAGAGAGAGGTGACGAGTCATGGTTCTTCCTCTCTCTCTCATCAGATTGAGAAGGGTGACAGAGAGAGGTGAGGCAGGGTTGAGTGTTCTCTCTCCCGACGACCCGGCGAGTTTTTTTCTCCTTTGGTGCACAACACGAGGGATGTGGGGAGGGGATGACTGAGAGATGTGAGGGGAGACTATTTTTTTTGGTACGGTCAGATCTAGATGTCCCGGGTTCAATCCTCAGCACTTTACATATCTTGGGACAGGCTACAGATACATAGGTCCCAGGTTGAATCCTCAGAACTTTCACAGGAAACAACCTAATGGAACAGGCTACAGATCCATAGGTCCCAGGTTGAATCCTCAGCACTTTTTATATGTATAGTGTAGATCACAGGAAACAACCTAATGGAACAGGCTACTGATCTAGATGTCCCAGGTTGAATCCTCAGCACTTTACATATATATAGTGTAGATCACAGGAAACAACCTAATGGAACAGGCTACAGATCCATAGGTCCTAGGTTGAATCCTCAGCACTTTACATATATATAGTGTAGATCACAGGAAACAACCTAATGGGACAGGCTACTGATCTAGATGTCCCGGGTTCAATCCTCGGTACTGTACATATATATAGTGTAGATCACAGGAAACAACCTAATGGAACAGGCTACTGATCTAGATGTCCCGGGTTCAATCCTCGGTACTGTACATATCTATAGTGTAGATCACAGGAAACCACCTAATGGAACAGGCTACTGATCTAGAGGTCCCGGGTTCAATCCTCGGTACTGTACATATCTATAATGTAGATCACAGGAAACAACCTAATGGAACAGGCTACTGATCTAGATGTCCAAGGTTGAATCCTCAGCACTTTACATATATTTAGTGTAGATCCAAGGAAACAACCTAATGGAACAGGCTACTGATCTAGATGTCCCAGGTTGAATCCTCAGCACTTTACGTATATATAGTGTAGATCACAGGAAACAACCTAATGGAACAGGCTACAGATCCATAGGTCCCAGGTTGAATCCTCAGCACTTTACATATATATAGTGTAGATCACAGGAAACCACCTAATGGAACAGGCTACTGATCTAGATGTCCCGGGTTCAATCCTCGGTACTGTACATATCTATAGTGTAGATCACAGGAAATAACCTAATGGAACAGGCTACAGATCCATAGGTCCCAGGTTTAATCCTCAGCACTTTACATATATATAGTGTAGATCACAGGAAACAACCTAATGGAACAGGCTACTGATCTATATGTCCCAGGTTTAATCCTCATATATATAGTATAGATCACAGGAAACAACTTAACGGAACAGGCTACAGATCCATAGGTCCCAGGTTGAATCCTCATATATATATAGTGTAGATCACAGGAAACAACCTAATGGAACAGGCTACTGATCTAGATGTTCCGGGTTCAATCCTCGGTACTGTACATATCTATAATGTAGATCACAGGAAACAACCTAATGGAACAGGCTACAGATCCATAGGTCCCAGGTTGAATCCTCATATATATAGTGTAGATCACAGGAAACAACCTAATGGAACAGGCTACTGATCTAGATGTCCCAGGTTAAATCCTCAGCACTTTACATATATATAGTGTAGATCACAGGAAACAACCTAATGGAATAGGCTAATGATCTAGATGTCCCAGGTTGAATCCTCAGCACTTTACATATATATAGTGTAGATCACAGGAAACAACCTATTGGAACAGGCTACTGATCTAGATGTCCCGGGTTCAATCCTCGGTACTGTACATATCTATAGTGTAGATCACAGGAAACAACCTAATGGAACAGGCTACAGATCCATAGGTCCCAGGTTTAATCCTCAGCACTTTACATATATATAGTGTAGATCACAGGAAACAACCTAATGAAACATGCTACTGATCTATATGTCCCAGGTTCAATCCTCATATATATAGTATAGATCACAGGAAACAACTTAACGGAACAGGCTACAGATCCATAGGTCCCAGGTTGAATCCTCATATATATATAGTGTAGATCACAGGAAACAACCTAATGGAACAGGCTACTGATCTAGATGTTCCGGGTTCAATCCTCGGTACTGTACATATCTATAGTGTAGATCACAGGAAACAACCTAATGGAACATGCTACAGATCCATAGGTCCCAGGTTGAATCCTCAGCACTTTCACAGGAAACAACCTAATGGAACAGGCTACAGATCCATAGGTCCCAGGTTGAATCCTCAGCACTTTACATATATATAGTGTAGATCACAGGAAACAACCTAATGGAACAGGCTACAGATCCATAGGTCCCAGGTTGAATCCTCAGCACTTTACATACATATAGTGTAGATCACAGGAAATAACCTAATGGAACAGGCTACAGATCCATAGGTCCCAGGTTGAATCCTCAGCACTTTCACAGGAAACAACCTAATGGAACGGGCTACTGATCTAGATGTCCCGGGTTCAATCCTCATATATATAGTGTAGATCACAGGAAACAACCTAACGGAACAGGCTACAGATCTAGAGGTCCCGGGTTCAATCCTCATATCTATAGTGTAGATCACAGGAAACAACCTAATGGAACAGGCTACAGATCTAGAGGTCCCAGGTTCAATCCTCATATATATAGTGTAGATCACAGGAAACAACTTATTGGAACAGGCTACTGATCTAGAGGTCCCAGGTTCAATCCTCATATATATAGTGTAGATCACAGGAAAAAACCTAATGGAACAGGCTATTGATCTAAAGGTCCTTGGAGCATGTGATGGCGTGATGGGTTGGGTGTGGAGCAGCTGACCTTCGTTAAACATGGAGCAGATACGGCGAGAACATGTTGTAGGAGGGTTGGAGCGCGTTATCTAGCACGCGGATGACAGAGAGAGGTGATGAGTCAGGGTTCTCCCTCTCTCTCTCTCAGAGGTGAGGAGGCAGGGTTGAGTGTTCTCTCTCCCGACGAGCCAGCGAGTTTTTTTCTCCCTCTTTCATCGGTGTGATGTGGTAGGGCAGCTTATGGACCTCGAACGCTGGGATATGATAAGTATTATCCTCCCCTAAATAAATAGTACAGAGTATATTCTCTCTCAAACCCTGATGGTCAGTCCTAGCAAAGATTGGGAAAGTTCAAACAATCTTAATTACCTTTAAATGAGGCTGGATTATTAATTACCTTTAAATGATGTAGGATTATGAAGAAGTTAACAATATTTGTCTAAAAAATCAGATACTTCATTTGAATATTGAATTAGGCAAAGTTCAAATACTCTTCCTTAAACATGGTGCAGATACGGGGACAGGGATTGAGTGTTTTCTCTCTCTCTCAAACCCTGATGGTCAGTCCTAGCAAAGATGGGGAATTAAGGATATGACAATTATTATTCCCTCTCCCTAAATAAATAGTACAGTTTTTTTAAACCTACTATATTCTTAATTTTACATTGATACATATATTCAGTACAAAATTCTCTCTCTCGCTCAAAGATTCTTTCATGCATAGTCTTAGTCTTTCAACATACACATATATATAGTCTATTCAACACGCGCACGACCGGTTCTTTCACCACTTGAAAAGATCATATTTGCCGTCGCCTTGATAGATCAGTCCGCGCTGCGACGCGTTAAACCGACTTCTGGAAGATGCACTTTGCCCACATAGTCCAGCGTCACGATGTTTGGCTCGTTCTCCGGTTCGCTGATCTCCTCGTCTCCTTCCAGGCGACGAACGTTGTAGGCCCGATACTTTTCGAGTTCGGAGATGCTTTTGACACGGTTGAGTTCCTCCCGCTCAATCCGATCCAGCTCGATGCACAAAGCGTCTTCCTCGAGCAGGGATGTCGATTCCTCGAGCTGGGGAGCGCCTTCGCTGAGAATTTGCGGCTCGTCCCCTTCCTTCGGCTTGTAGACGGGACATGATGTTGAACAGTTCTCGACGGACTGACTCGCCTCGTACATTCCCAGATTATGGCATCCGAGCCCGTGCACCGAAGAGTCGCAACACTCGCTGTAACCCTTCTCGGCTCTCGCGATGTAGTATTCCAAGCTGTTGTCTGAGATCTTAATTTCACTCATGTCCTCCAGACGATAGCCCAACCGTCTAAACATTTCGAATGAGATGCGTCTCCCTACCTCCCGGTCGCTTTATATGCTCGGGATCGAGGGGGGAACATACCCTCGCCCCCTCTATATCCTTCGCATCGATCCACGAATTGTGTGTAGATCACAGAAAACAACTTAACGGAACAGTATACAGATCTAGAGGTCCCAGGTTCAATCCTCAGCACTTTCACAGGAAACAACCAAACGGAACAGGATACAGATCTAGAGGTCCCAGGTTCAATCCTCATATATAGTGTAGATCACAGGAAACAACCTAATGGAACAGGCTACAGATCTAGAGGTCCCGGGTTCAATCCTCATATATATATTGTAGATCACGGAAAACAACTTAACGGAACAGGATACAGATCTAGAGGTCCCGATGTTCAATCCTCAGCACTTTACATATATATAGTGTACATCACAGAAAACAACTTAACGGAACAGGGTACAGATCTAGAGGTCCCAGGTTCAATCCTCATATATATAGTGTAGATCACAGGAAACAACCTAATGGAACAGGATACAGATCTAGAGGTCCCGGGTTCAATCCTCACCTCAGTACCGGTACAAACCCTTCCTTCACCTCTGACACGACATCTTGCGAATGTGAGGAATGTCAGGTCATCACCGTGGTTCGGATTCCACGTTAAACTGTAGGTCCTTCATTTCATCTCACAATCACCCTACCATTACACATTAGCGTAAGTAAGACGTGATGCTAATAAATATAATTCTCTGGTATTGATGCGGGCTAGTGTGTTCTTCCTATTACAATCCGACTATATCTAACAGTCAACAGAGCTATGTGTGACCTAGTGTGTTCTTCCTATTACAATCCGACTATATCTAGCTATCAAAAGAGCTATTTGTGGTGTGTTTGAGAGGTCTGTATTGTGATCTCTCATCCTCTTCAGGAAGCAAAGTAAATTGTCTAGTTCCCTAGTCCAAGGGCGGTACAGGTTATTACAGTATGATTTTGGTAGGAGGAACGGTAAAGTCTGTTCGACGTAGGAATTATTTTCTGAAAGGCCTTTTTTTCCCTAGCAGAAATATAGTATATAGTCCGATATTGGTAGAAAAATAGACCTTTCAGAGAGTAATTCCTATCGTGAATAGAGTATAAACCCGCCTCGGTGACGTAGTTAGCTAACGTGCTAGACTGCTGAGGACGGGGAGATCAAGGTTCGAATCTCGGTCGGGTGAACTGAAGGGAGGCTGGTTCACAACCAATTCCTAATCCATTAGAGTAATTAGTACCCGAACGGGTAGTAAGATATGGTGCTACACCAAGTCATGTTATCTTCGGCAGTCACCGTTGATAGATATTATCTTATCAATGTTGAATTTTCTATCCAAAATCAGGGTACGCTTATCCTCCATGAGAATGGTTTCTCTTCATGCTAGGGCGAACGGGTGCCCCGGTAATTACATTAAACATTTATTTCCAATCATTATTAATTCTTTTTACAAGATTTATACGTTTAAAGTTAATTAAGGTTAAATATCCTACACATGATCTGGATACTGTTGGTCTAAGGTGTCGGACTTCAATCCTAGGTCCTTAGGATATCTCCATTTTCATTGCTCTAAAACCTTGCGTTATAATACAAAATCTCGATATTGCATCTTATATTCTGAACTATCGCTGACATGTAGGGTGCGTGGTTCAATCCTTCCCTGAATTGCCTTTAAATTGACTAGATCGTGGATTGAGAAAGGAGTTAAATTGCTTAATTGCTGCCTACGTTACACGTTCCAGATTGTTTGAACTTTAGCTAATTCAATATTCAAATGAAGTAACTGATTTTTTTAGAAAAATATTGTTAACTTCTTCATAATCCTACCTCATTTAAAGGCAATTCATTTAAAGGTAATTAATAATCCTGCCTCATTTAAAGGTAATTCATTTAAAGGTAATTAAGTTTGTTTGAACTTTGGTTAAAAGGGTAATTAATGGACTTTGCGTTTTTAAGGTAATTAATGGTCGAACTTTGTTTTAAGGAAGATTGTTTGAACTTTAGCTAATTCAATATTCGAATGAAGTAACTAATTTTTTTTAGAAAAATATTGTTAACTCCTTAATAATCCTACCTCATTTAAAGGTAATTCATTTAAAGGTAATTAAGATTGTTTGAACTTTAGTCAAAAAGGTAATTAATGGACTTTGTGAGGTAATTCATTTAAAGGTAACTATGATTGTTTAAACTTTGGTTAATTCAATATTCAAATGAAGTAACTAATTTTTTAGAAAAATATTGTTAACTTCTTCTTAATCCAGCCTCATTTAAAGGTAATTAAGATTGTTTGAACTTTGGCTAATTCAATATTCAAATGAAGTAACTGATTTAGGAATGGTTTAAATCTACACATGCAGAACTTTTACGATCCTACTAGGGGAGGAGTAGAAGAGAGTGTATTTAACCAATCTCATTGTTACATCCTCATTTAAAGGTTATTCATTTAATGGTAATTAAGATTGTTTGAACTTTGGCTAATTCAATATTCAGATGAAGTAACTGATTTTTAGAAAAATATTGTTAACTTCTTCATAATCCAGACTCATTTAAAGGTAATTAAGATTGTTTGAACTTTGGTTAAAAGGGTAATTAATGGACTTTGCGTTTTTAAGGTAATTAATGGTCGAACTTTGTTTTAAGGAAGATTGTTTGAACTTTAGCTAATTCAATATTCGAATGAAGTAACTGATTTTTTTAGAAAAATATTGTTAATTCTTAATAATCCTACCTCATTTAAAGGTAATTCATTTAAAGGTAATTAAGACTGTTTGAACTTTACTCAAAAAGGTAATTAATGGACTTTGTGAGGTAATTCATTTAAAGGTAGCTATGATTGTTTGAACTTTGGTTAATTCAATATTCAAATGAAGTAACTAATTTTTTAGAAAAATATTGTTAACTTCTTCTTAATCCAGCCTCATTTAAAGGTAATAAAGATTGTTTGAACTTTGGCTAATTCAATATTCAAATGAAGTAACTGATTTAGGAATGGTTTAAATCTACACATGCAGAACTTTTACGATCCTACTAGGGGAGGAGTTGAAGAGAGTGTATTTAACCAATCACATTGTTACATCTTAATTTAAAGGTAATTCATTTAATGGTAATTAAGATTGTTTGAACTTTGGCTAATTCAATATTCAAATGAAGTAACTGTTTTTTTAGAAAAATATTGTTAACTTCTTCTTAAAGGTAATTCATTTAAAGGTAATTAAGATTGTTTGAACTTTGGTTAAAAAGGTAATTAATGGACTTTGTGTTTTTTAAGGTAATTAATGGTCGAACTTTGTTATAAGGAAGATTGTTTGAACTTTAGCTAATTCAATATTCAAATGATGGAAACTGATTTTTTTATGAATATAAAGATTTAAAACAGATAGATACATACTATATTAGTTGGGTTTTTTTCCACAAGTTATAGTTCTTGAAATTGTTGTTTTATTTATCATTAACACTAATCAATTACACTATAGAGTACAGGACGTGAATATTTTTTTAGTTTTAATCACTTACACTACAGAACATGAATATTTATACATTAACACTATAGAGTACATGACGTGAATATTTTTTTGGTTTTAATCACTTAAAGTATAGAACATGAATTTTTTTATACATTAACACAATAGAGTACATGACGTGAATATTTTTTGTTTTAAGTTATAGTTCTTGAAATTGTTGTTTTGTTTATACATTAACACTAATCACTTACACTATAGAGTACAGGACGTGAATATTTTTTTTAGTTTTGAACATGAATTTTTTTATACATTAACACAATAGAGTACATGACGTGAATATTTTTTTGTTTTAATCACTTACAGTATAAAACATGAATATTTATACACTATAGAGACTACTGAACATGAATTTTTTTTAGGTTTAGTTCTAATCACTTACACTGTAGAGAACATGATTTTTTTTTCACATAGACGCACTGTTCACTATAGAGTTGACGGTCTGATTGAGTAATGGGACCAAGGAAGATTATTGACAGTTCCTGGTACTCTATATCTTTTGTCGTCGATAGATCATAGAGCGACCCTATTGAATTTTTGTGTGTAAAGTTTGAATCCTACAGCTCTTATTGAACGAGCCTCTCTCATGACTATCGTCTCATCTGTAAAACAATTACGATAATCCTCTAATTAAAGCGTTCTTAACGCGCTACTCTTCACCCCTTTAGCCTTGAGCGTCTCTCCATCTCCTTGTACCGAGAATGAATAGAGTTTAGGACGTAAACCAATGAACTCAGTGATGATCCGACCTCGAGTCTCGTCTTTTAGTTTACCGAGCACCCCTTTATTTTCTACGGGCATCCTGTAAACATTGTCTTGTCCGTAGGTGGAGGTGTCCAGGTAGTCATTAGCTAACAGGGCGAGTCTCTGGTATGCATCCTCAACAGTCATGTAGTAGAGAAGTGAGTCTGTATCAGTGTATTGAAGTTTTAACGTACCTTGGGGGAAGGCAGGGATCATAACCTGGTAATGCAGACCGTACATGACTACCTTCGAGATTTCCAAAATGGCGAACCCCGCATAGATAGGCATATCAAAGTAAATCTCTTGCGGCTCCATCTCGATGATGACTAGGTTTTCTGACACTATCGTGCGGTTTTTAAAGTTAGGACTGGCTATGAGGTTACCCGCTCCAAATTTCCCTTCCCACCTGGTAGCTATCTTTATCGTACGGTAAGCCCTCTTGTTAGATATGAGGCGACCGAATGCGGCATTGTTCATCAGTTTGAAAAACATTTTTTCAAATTGATTGCTCGCTTTACTCCTCATTTCCGCGTTCAACCTGATATACGGAGCCATCCACGGCGCTTGCTTGAAACTGAGAACACGGTGAACTCTCGTCAGTTTCAACCCGTTCGCTAAACATAGCTTTAGATGACGGTAGTGAATGACGTACCCGCTCTTATCAGCTAAAGTTGTTAACAGTTTCTCATGTTTCCCTACGGGTGGAATCCCTTTCTCAGGACAGAACGGCAAGTCAGAATGAGCGTCGTGCACATCTCGCGGATATTCAAGATCTACCTGCAAGATATAGCCCGTATCCGCATCGTCCTCTACTTTTAGCACGTCCAATCGAGCAATTTCTTCATCTTCGAGCCACTTGAACTCTCCATAGGGAAGTGAGGACAGCATACTAAATGAGTAGAGTCCATTCACGTCTAGATAGACAATGTAGGACTCCGGCTTGGAAGGATCAAACGCGTCCATATAGCGATTATTCGCTACAGCGTGACGATTAGCCACAAAACATATCCCTCCGCGGATAGCTCCCTCAATGAATTGATGAGTGTCCACATCATCGATTAATTAGAGCCGTACCCGGGTTATTCTCAATAGAGCCTGGTACGCTAGACTGGGAGCTGTAAGGGACCATCCGGGATCTAAACTATACGTCTTCATGCAGAGATCACGAAAGTTCTCAAAGACGTCGGCCAGTAAAGTTACGTCCGTGTACAGGTAGAGGTTCGAATAGTCCCAAAGATTCTTACATTCGAATACTCGCCAAACCTCACAGGCGTGATCATAGTCTTCCTGAGAAATATGGCTATCCGTGAGCGCGTTGTAAAATTTATCTTTGCTCGGTAACTGAGTCTCGTCCAGCCGCTCGAATGAATCAATATAATCATAGAGGAACACTCCTTTTCGTGTGACTAATTTGAAGCGTTCATCCTCGGGATGACACTTACGGGTGATTTTAAGTTGCTCGCGTTCGAGGTAAGATACGCATTTCTCTAGGGAAGTACATAGAAAACTGAAACTATCTATAATTTTAATTGTAATCCCTCGAAACCCGTGCCGAATATATTTCATGATTACTTTGAATCTTCCCATTGTCTCTCCAATAGCTCTGACTTTTCCTGGGTTGACGAGAACGCTCTCCCCCGTGAACGGATCAGTTTCTCTTCGTTCAACGAGTGATTCGAGAAGGAAAAAATTATCGTAGCAACGCGCGTTATGGATTACTACGCTCAGGTGACTCGGGTTCTTGTAATTAATATTACACGCCACGTGACTACTCCCACGATAAAGTCCAGTCACATGACAATGATCCATAACCCTAATATCATCATTCTTGTAGGGCTTCTCGCATATATGACAATGAGAGGCTGTATTATGAGCGTCTCTTTGAGTAGGAGTTAACGGTTTCATTGGTACGACGGTACTATAGTACTCTTGTACACGCTTCGCCGTATCTACGAGCACCTCAACAAATTGGTCAGTACAATCTTTTCCCGTGAAGTGACGGTACTCTGAGAGACTATAATCAAAATTACATTTAACGTACATTCCTACAGAATAAGCTACATGACGCTGAACATTCTCGGTATATGAAAATTTTGTGTCGGGATCACTCGTCTCTATAGGCATAAGTAAGCTCTCCAGGTCCGCATATACGATAAATCCTGTTTTCTCCTGCTGCTTATACTGAGTGAACGTGAGGAATTTATCCTCCCCTTGAGGGAATGTACTCCTTACCGCGTCGAATTTTATACACGCCTCTTTATGTTTTGTGAGTTTGTTTTCAGTCAAAAAAGCGGACAGGCATCTATTACAAAAGTATCTACGTCCTCTGTTAGATGTTGATGATAGTTGAGGGTTTATTAACCGCGACAGATTTTTAATCCAGCTGAAATGATAAGTTTCTGTCCCGTGCACTCTTATCATGAATAAATGTACATGTCTAGCACGCTCTTTAGCACTGACGTGTACGGGAACAATTACTAGTTTTTTAGAGGTGTCAGCTGTGTCAATATAAGAGTCACTCCCATCATGCTTTGCAGTGTACACATTTACAGATATATCGTTAAGCTTTTCAAAGCGCTCGATATATCTCATTTGGAAATGGAGAGGGATCCCGTCTAGATTCAACACGTCTCGAAAATTAGGGTAAGAGGATAAACGTTGAGCTCTCCCTGTCGGCTCAAAAAGACAGGATAAAAGAGATACAGGGAAGCAATGACCTTCTTCACATTGCACATTTATCAACGCTTCACGCCTGGCTATAGTTTCAGGGATTTGAACCCGAGCCCCGATCGTGAAAACCGTGTTTTTAGAGAGATTTATTCTCATCTCCAATGTACCGTCATACATCCAACCCGAGTCTCTAGACACAAAACCTTCAATTTGTGCAAGGAGGGGAAAAACTACATTATTCTCATATAACTCCTCCAAGTTTGTAGTGCTAAATATACCGCATAGAGTTGAGTTTAAATACCCTTTCTCAATTCTACCTTCGGTAGGATGGCTAAACTCGCAAATGAGACTGCAATTTACCTTTATCGAGTCATTTGCAATTGTTTCTTCTACCGTCTTTACGTATATACCTCCGCACGCGACGAGAAACTGAACGGGGTCCTTGTAAGGCAATTCATTAGTGATAGAATAGGTTTTTATACGGTGGGTGTACGCCTGCTCAATAAGTTTCAATGAGAGACCTAACGGTTCCAGGTAAAGTCTAAACTGGGTAAATCCCGTACCTAAGTCACGTGACTGAGTCAAAAGCGTCCGGATCTGTCCATCTATATCCTCATGTCCGAGTATCAAAACGCTCGAGGTCTTAATCAACCCTGGTGTATGCTCAATATATGCCTTATATACTTGTGTTGTGATATCACGTTTTAGATAATTAATTAAAAGTTGCTCATTCGAGGTTAATTCACGGAGAGTATACACTTTATTTCCATTTATTTGTCGAGATATAATGATGGGGGAAGAAAAGCACGCTCTTTTAGCCGGAGGTTCTGTCATGTTCACTCTATGCTCTCCTTTTTAGCCTCCTCTTCATTCAGGTACAGTCCCCGGTGGGCTCGAGATGGCTGTAAACAAACAGGAACGACTATGATGAGTAAGTGCAATGGGAGGGTCAAGGTTCGACTTTCGCCCAGGAGTGTTTTAACCTAATGGTTTTTCTAGTCTCTCTAACCACGCAAATTTGTACACATTTCATCTAAAAATATAACCTTATTAATCCCTAAACAGAACGGCTAGTATGGAAGATTTGTAAGAAATCTTTTTTAGTTTACTGTAAATACAGAAAGGTTTAAATGTTTCTTTTTTTGTTGCTGAAGGTTGCTGTCCCTCGCTCCCTTCCGTTAAAAGAAGAAAGAGGAGAAAAGAAGGTGACAAAAAAAGTGTGTTTAAACTCCCTCGGTCCCTTCTGTTAAAAGAGGGTGGAAAGTGTCTGTTTAAACTCATTTCAAAAACGACTCAAGTAGGTGTTTTTTTAAAACTATTCACTCGTGTTAAATTCTCGATATTCCTTTAAAGCATTATTAACCATGACGAAAATGTACTTAAACTATTCACATTTAACCTGAAAACAATTCAATGATTATTGACTTAGGTCTTACGAGGAATAGATTAAACACAATTATCCTGGGAAGTGAGGTTTGAACCTTGTATTGTTAGTTAATGATGTAAACAATTCCTTTTTTAAACTCATTTCAAAAAACTATTCATTCGATGATTATTGGCCAGGACCGAGGATTGAACCCTAGACCTCTAGGTTTACCAGGTTTATTATTGAGTGTCAATTGAAGGATGCTGTTGTCCCGGTAAATAGATTACCCGGTTCACCGTAAATGTAACCACCAAGGCCTAAATTTTGATGACATGTCATCTTTTTTTTGTTACATATAATGCTCATAATTACATAATATCTATTCATGAACTTCTGTAGTTTTGGAATTTAAGGTCATATTTCCTTGATTTGTTTAATTTTTTAGGTCTGATTAGGCCTATTCGCGTAATTCATGTTGAATAAGTAACTTATATTTAGTGTCACTTTTAATAAATAATCTTGAGCAATTGAGTATTTGATATATTACTCAGATTTAGTTAATCAACCCTAAGAATCATCGCCAGTTAATTGTTTAATTTTTTTAGGTCTGATTAGGCCTATTCGCATAATTCATGTTGAATAAGTAACTTATATTTAGTGTCACTTTTAATAAATAATCTTGAACAATTGAGTAATTGATATATTACTCCAATTTAGTTAATTAACCCTAAGAATCATCGCAAGACCTAACTCGAGTAAGGAATGGGTGTAATGAGGTGGACTGGATAGAACTATCTCAAGATAAGGATAAAGTGTAATGAGGTGGACTGGATAGAACTAACTCAAGATAGAGCTAGGGTGTAATGATGTGGACTGGATAGAACTAGCTCAAGATAGAGATAGGGTGTAACTATTCACATTTAACCTGAAAACAAGATTAGGCCTATTCGCGTAATTCATGTTGAATAAGTAACTTATATTTAGTGTCACTTTTAATAAATAATCTTGAGCAATTGAGAAATTGATATTTCAAAAAAACTATTCACATTTAACCTGAAAACAATTCAATGTTTATTGACTTAGATTAAGTACGGTTATCCTAACACACACACACACATACACACACACATACATACACACACACATACGGGTGTAACTATTCACATTTAACCTGAAAACAATTCAATGTTTATTGACTTAGATTAAGTACGGTTATCCTAACACACACACATACACACACGCACATACACACATACCACACACACACATACACACATACACACACACACATACTTATACACATACACACATACACATACACACACACATACACACCACATACACACATACACACACACATACACATATACATACACATACACATACACACACACATACACATACACATACACATACACTTACCTTCAAATTTCAGGATGGCCGTTTTGGTGGCGGTAGAGAGACCTTTGTAAACAAGTAGTAGATCCGCTTTCGAGATATCTTTGCGGCAGCCAAACTTGATACTTGGCGTCGAGCACAGTAAGTATACGACGACCGAATCGAGTATTTACCGATTTTATTGAAGAAATACTGTACGCGTGACCTATCTCCAAGTCGGTCAATTTACGTGGAAGTATTTCATTACTTCCCACCTCCATCAAAAATGCCGCCACAAATTCTGATGCCATGGCTAATATAGCTACCGGTTAATGATTCAACAAAAAAAGGCTGACCACCCCTATTTATAGGCTCCAAGCCACGCCTCTCTCCCTCCCCCTCCCACAAAGTACATGGATCTAGACCCTCAATGTGAAAACTACTCAACACAAAGTATCATGATTCTAAGCATGTCACATAGAAAGAAATTTATGTTCTAAAGTTCATGAATCAGATAAAATACCTTGACTGTTATGAGAATATACGGCTCTTTCAAGTGCAGCTGGCACACCTGTGCACCCCAGTCACTACGTCAAGCCTGGCCTGTCACACTTTATCGTGTGAGCACCGTACAACCCTACCCATAGGGTCTATACGCTATGTCACGATGATAGAGAGAAAAAACAGCCAGACCGTACGAGCATGAATCAGATAAAATACCTTGACTGTTATGAGAATATACGGCTCTTTCAAGTGCAGCTGGCACACCTGTGCACCCCAGTCACTACGTCAAGCCTAGCCTGTCACACTTTACCGTGTGAGCACCGTACAACCCTACCCATAGGGTCTATACGCTACTTCACGATGATAGGGAGAAAAAAAAACCAGACCGTACGAGAGACAACCCGAAGGTCAGCTGCTCCACACCCGACCCATCTCGCCATCACATGCTCCAAGGACCTCTAGATCAGTAACCTGTTCCATTAGGTTGTTTCCTGTGATCTACACTATATATATGAGGATTGAACCTGGGACCTCTAGATCTGTAGCCTGTTCCATTAGGTTGTTTCCTGTGGTTAACACTATATATATGAGGATTGAACCTGGGACCTCTAGATCAGTAGCCTGTTCCATTAGGTTGTTTCCTGTGATCTACACTATATATATGTAAAGTGCTGAGGATTCAACCTGGGACCTATGGATCTGTAGCCTGTTCCATTAGGTTGTTTCCTGTGATCTACACTATATATATGAGGATTCAACCTGGGACCTATGGATCTGTAGCCTGTTCCATTAGGTTGTTTCCTGTGATCTACACTATATATGTAAAGTGCTGAGGATTCAACCTGGGACCTATGGATCTGTAGCCTGTTCCATTAGGTTGTTTCCTGTGATCTAAATTATAGATATGTACAGTACCGAGGATTGAACCCGGGACATCTAGATCAGTAGCCTGTTCCATTAGGTTGTTTCCTGTGATCTACACTATATATATGTAAAGTGCTGAGGATTCAACCTGGGACCTATGGATCTGTAGCCTGTTCCATTAGGTTGTTTCCTGTGATCTACACTATAGATATGTACAGTACCGAGGATTGAACCCGGGACCTCTAGATCAGTAGCCTGTTCCATTAGGTTGTTTCCTGTGATCTTCACTATAGATATGTACAGTACCGTGGATTGAACCCGGGACCTCTAGATCAGTAGCCTGTTCCATTAGGTTGTTTCCTGTGATCTACACTATATATATATGTAAAGTAATGAGGATTCAACCTGGGACCTATGGATCTGTAGCCTGTTCCAAGATATGTAAAGTGCTGAGGATTGAACCCGGGACATCTAGATCTGACCGTACCAAAAAAAATAGTCTCCCCCTCATATCTCTCAGTCATCCCCTCCCCACATCCCTCGTGTTGTGCACCAAAGGAGAAAAAAACTCGCCGGCTCGTCGGGAGAGAGAACACTCAACCCTGCCTCACCTCTCTCTGTCACCCTTCTCAATCTGATGAGAGAGAGAGAGGAAGAACCATGACTCGTCACCTCTCTCTGTCATCCGCGTGCTAGACAACGAATAAGTCTCCCTCTCAGTCAGCCAGGTGCTCCAACCACCCATCCCCCCTCATCTCAGGAAACCTCCAATATTATTATGTAAATGAGTGTCGCAGAAAGCCGCACCAAAAAAATATAAGTCTCCCCCTCCACCCCTCAGGAACCCTCCCAAACCCCCATCACATCTCTCAGTCATCCCCCCCCCCCACCTCCCTACCTCCCCATCTCACATCAACATACTTATCGTGTCATCTCAGGAAACCTGCAACTCGTGATTAATGTGTGTCCTCGTATGCTCACTTTACCCTTACTTACATATTTGCATATAGCTTGAAAATTGTTGATTTTTTAAAATTTATTTCAATTAAAAGATATTTACTATAAATAAACCTACATATTTGCAATGATAAGTAATTTCATATCTCAAAAAGTTACAGAGATATTCTAAATAATTAGAATTTATATCACTTTAACGAAAAATTGAGTGGTAATTTTTTCTGTATTATTGATCAATTCTTGGAAATGAAATTTAATAAAAATGGTTTAAACCAATTATGAGACAATCAAGTTTTTCTCTGTTCGCCCGTAGGGAAACTACCCGTAATTTTAGAGTTTGATATCAAATTCCAAAAATACCTCGGGGCAACCCTATAAAAATGCTATATACAAAATTTTAGTCCGATAGGGAGAATAGGTTAGGCTCTATTCCGAGATACAGACGGACGGTAATGCAAAAATCACCTGTTTCGGATTCAGGGGGTCATGAAACGTTGAAATTTATCGAAATCTCAAGTTCGATATTATTGACGATCACAATATTTTCTCTACCTCTAAGGAAGCGAGAAAATAAAAAGGGGAGGACTAAACTATTTTTGTTAGCTCGTAACAATTAGTTACCTTTGATAGGTTAAATCACATTGCTTAGATAAATGCACAAAAAGTAAAGTCTTTACTAGTTCAAAACATGATAGTGACTAATATTGGTCACTCAAATCAAATGCTCTAAACAAATATATCGATAGGGTTATATCTTCTTTGTTATGAGATTTTATCCCCTTATTTTTTTTTAAATCAGCTTTAATCTTATATTACGACGACATGTTTCGGTGATGTTACAGCTTCTTCAGGTCTTATTTGTAATAAAGATGATTGATTTTAATCTATGCTAATCTGAAAGTTTGAGAATTTTTGATATATTAAAAGGAAGATGCTTTTTGTGCGATGAAAATATGTATATTTAAATATAAATAAAAATCATAACAAAGACGATATAACCTTATCAATTATTATCCTTACCAAATAAATATGACATTATTAGAATACATCAAGGTTTGACAAATACTAATTTAAGAGTCCAGGAGCGTTATGGACTGATATTTACATAAACTCTAGCATAATCAAGTTGAACGGCAGTGCGCCAGCAAAGTTTCGAGCAACGCCGTCCACATTTACCAAGATACAACTCAGGACACATGTACCAGGATACAACTCAGGACACATTTACCTGAATACAACTCAGGACACATTTACCAGGACACAACTCAGGACACATATACCAGGATACAACTCAGGACACATGTACCAGGATACAACTCAGGACACATATACCAGGATACAACTCAAGACACATTTACCAGGATACAACTCAGGACACATTTACCAGGACACAACTCAGGACACATATACCAGGATACAACTCAGGACACAAGTACCAGGATACAACTCAGGACACATTTACCAGGATACAACTCAGGACACATATACCAGGATACAACTCAGGACACATATACCAAGATACAACTCAGGACACATGTACCAGGATACAACTAAGGACACATTTACCTGAATACAACTCAGGACACATTTACCAGGATACAATTCAGGACACATTTACCAGGACACAACTCAGGACACATGTACCAGGATACAACTCAGGACACATATACCAAGATACAACTCAGGACACATGTACTAGGATACAACTCAGGACACATTTACCTGAATACAACTCAGGACACATTTACCAGGATACAACTCAGGAAACATTTACCAGGATACAACTCAGGACACATATACCAGGATACAACTCAAGACACATGTACCAGGATACAAGTCAGGACACATATACCAGGATACAACTCAGGACACATTTACCAGGACACATATACCAGGACACATATACCAGGATACAACTCAGGACACTTGTACCAGGATACAACTCAGGACACATTTATCTGGATACAACTCAGGACACATTTACCTGAATACAACTCAGGACACATTTACCAGGATACAACTCAGGACACATTTACCAGAATACAACTCAGGACACATGTACCAGGACACAACTCAGGACACATTTACCAGGACACTACTCAGGACACATTTACCAGGACACAACTCAGGACACATATAACAGGATACAACTCAGGACATATGTACCAGGATACAACTCAGGACAAATTTACCTGAATTCAACTCAGGACACATTTACCAGGATACAACTCAGGACACATTTACCAGGATACAACTCAGGGCACATGTACCAGGACACAACTCAGGACACATTTACCAGGATACAACTCAGGACACATGTACCAGGATATAACTCAGGACACATATACCATGATACAACTCAGGACACATGTACCAGGATACAACTCAGGACACATATATCAGGATACAACTCAGGACACATGTACCAGGATACAACTCAGGACACATATACCAGGATACAACTCAGGACACATATACCAAGTTACAACTCAGGACACATATAACAGGATACAACTCAGGACACATTTACCTGAATACAACTCAGGACACATTTACCAGGACACAACTCAGGACACATTTACCAGGATACAGCTCAGGACACATGCACCAGGATACAACTCAGGACACATGCACCAGGATACAACTCAGGACACATATACCAGGATACAACTCAGGACACATTTACCAGGATACAACTCAGGACACATGTACCAGGATACAACTCAGGACCCATGTACCAGGGTACAACTCAGGACACATATACCAGGATACAACTTAGGACACATATACCAGGATACAACTCAGGACACATATACCAAGTTACAACTCAGGACAAATGTACCAGGATACAACTCAGGACACATTTACCTGTATACAACTCAGGACACATGTACCAGGATACAACTCAGGACTTATATATCAGGATACAACTCAGGACACATATACCAAGTTACAACTCAGGACACATTTACCAGGATACAACTCAGGACACATTTACCTGAATACAACTCAGTACAAATGTACCTGGATACAACTCAGGACACATTTACCTGAATACAACTCAGGACACATTTACCAGGATACAACTCAGGACAAATTTACCTGAATACAACTCAGGACACATTTACCAGGATACAACTCAGGACACATTTACCAGGATACAACTCAGGGCACATGTACCAGGACACATTTACCAGGATACAACTCAGGGCACATGTACCAGGACACAACTCAGGACACATTTACCAGGATACAACTCAGGACACATTAACCCCCTGCCCCTCTAGCTCATCTCAAAAAATGACAATAACTCAACAATTTAATACATTTTAATATTAACTATTTTAGTCATATTAACAAAGTTGAAGTTTAT
>JBCFYV010009882.1:6742087-6785351 GCA_039000515.1 Timema cristinae | reverse complement strand
GCAATCCAGATTTACTTACGAGCTGTATGAAAAAACATAAGTGTGGCTAATATTTCTACTGATGTAAACAGTTTTGTAAAGTTTTCAAATATACGGGTTAAATTTGTTCTGAGTTTAGAAAAATATTCTATTTCATGTTATGTCTTGTGAATGAAAAATGTATTTACCAATGTAAGTAAATAGCGTAATGACTTTATAAATGTATATTTTTACTTTTTTAAATAAAAAATTATTTATTATAAAAGGTTTTTTGAAAAAGCATTCATTATGTGGGGGCCCTAAATATTTATTCATGAGTTAAGCAATATAATAACTCTTGCTGTAAGGTAAGCAATAAGGGCCCAAAAAATATAATGTAGGATATCAAATAAAAATTCCTGTAATTATTATTTATAATCATATATATTCAAAACTTTATTTTATTGTATAAAACTAAATGCAGCAACAAAATAATATTGAAATATATTATAAATTTTTTTAAATATGTTGATTAGCATTAGTTTTGAAAAAAAATGTAAATTTAAAATTTTAAATTTAAAAATTAAATTGTATTAATTTATTATTATTAAATAAACAGTACATACAAAAAAAAATCATATAAAAATAAAAATATCATCCATAAATAAAGGTTTGGCGAATTTTCTTGCAAACCCTTACAAAAATGATGAAATGGCTGTGGCGTTTTTTTCACACAAAACTAACAGGCCTGGCATTCTTCGTGCACGAATTCTAAAATACGCGTGGCACTAAAAGGGTTAATATGTGTATTTTATATTCGTGGCTAAGCGCACTTAAAAAGGGGGGGTAATAAATTTCTGATACATACCTTAAAAAATAGTGTGATAAGTAAAAAGAGTAAATCCAAAACTGCAACCAAAATATTTTGTTTAAAAAGAAATGAAGGGGTCCTTTCTCGTGCTCATGGCATAGTCTCCCATCGTTTTTTAACATTTCCTTTTTGAAATTATTTAAAGTATTTTAAAATATAATTGAGATTTTCGGGGGGATTAGTTGTATTATACTCCCATAAATACTAACTAGCTTAGGGACTGAGTAGAAATTTCCCATTAATAATGCTTGCTCAAGTACTAAAGTTTAACTGCGTGTTCAAACATATTTTACAAAACATTTTAATCTGTAAACCATTTGTTAAAATTCTCAACAATCAAAGGAAAAGTCCTTTTAAAATTAGGGAAAAGGTTTTTTTTTTTCCTTGCCAGGAAAAATAGAAATTTGGCTAGAATCTTTTTCTAGAATTTCAATTGCTACACTTATATACACTTTAAGGTACACGCTTTGAAAGTAATGTAATACATCTTTTTTCATATTTTTATCATATCCTTTATCATATATTCTATAAAAAAATTATGGCATTGTAATACCACACTAAAGATAAACTGATTAGAAGTACTTAAATCTTACTAACAAGCTAATTAAAGGTTAAAAATTTTAATTGATTTGAGCCCAAGTTTTATTATCAGCTCATGTATACTATCTGTGCATTAATACAACACAGCATTTTTCCTCATTTATATTATTTCTGACTTTGGTAATGAGTTTATTTTTTCACACAACAATTCTATGAGTAAATAACTTGAACAAGTAGTAAGATATGATGCTAAAAAAATATTTAATGTGCATTGGAATCTTCACTGTGAAAGTATAAAAATAACCATATAATGTTGGTTCAACCTTCCTTAGGACATGGCATAGGTCAAGTTATGTTGACATGTCTGGATATAAACGCACACATGAACCCATTCTCAACCAGTTGATATACTCTGGTTTTAAAATACCCGTATCCTAATAGTATATATTCCAATTAATGTTTTACTTGTTAAAAATTTAAATATTGTATTTAATAAAACATAAATTTCAAAACTCTTGAGAAATTTTATTTAAAATCTACCACAAGGGGTTAGAGATACAATGTACCGGGTCAGACTGGTTTTTCAGAGTTAAGAGTTAAGAAGTCTCTGTCACAGGTGTGTAGCTTATAAGGTGTTCAATGTTCTATGAGAAGGAAAGTGAGTTTATTGGTGGGATGATACATCGTACCTGGGCTGAAGGTGAAGGGGGGAGGGTTAAGGCTGAAGTTGATCATGTTAAAGTAGTATTTATTGGGGGGTCTTAGAGTGAGGTGTATTTTATGGTTATGTAGGGTTGAAAGAGTTTTGTAGCAGTGTTAGGGATGGTGGTTAAATAATGTTCACAACCACCATCACTGGGATTTATGTCAAACTAGAGGATTTTCAGATATTTTAAAAAAATTGTTTACTCAGATCAAGCAAAAAAAACTAATAAAGTTTGATCAAATTATTACTGGCCAATTATCCAAAAAAGTATTTAATATATTTAATTACAAGTTGCCCAAAATACCTCAATTGATAGAATTGCCCAATACTAGAACTAACCTACTAATTACAAATAAAAACTGGTCCATTGATATTAGTATTCATTACTTTAATGCTCTTGGTGGGTTTAACTGATAACAGTGTACAGTTTGGTAAATATGCGAGCTTAAATTATGCAATTGATAGAATACTTAGTTTTTTATGGAATTGTTTTTTAAATTGTTAGCCTTATAAGAAACTTTTACTATCATGTAAAATAAAATTGGAGATTATATTTTTTAAAAAATGACAAGGTGGGCCCCACAAGGGGGACAGAAAAACCTAGAATATTCAAGAAATATACAAATAAAAAAATGAGGAATATGACCATGAAAAAAAATTAGGCAGTTGTTCAATCAAATCAAGAGAAATTTTTGATATGGAATGTATTTTATCTATTCCTTTTTGATAGTGTAATCAGCAATTGAGGTCATGCAAAGTAATAATCATTTAGACACATTGTTTTTGTTTTGATTATTTCCTTCACCTTAACCAAGTTTGTATATTACACATGTATGCAAATTTTTTGTTGGGGTTGAGTGGAAGCTGGGATTAACAATTACATTCATAGATAATATCCCGCAAGTATTTAATTACATTGCGAACTAAAACCCAAAAGACCCAAAAATACTGTTGATTTAATCTTTCAATTCAGTCCCCCTAGGATTATAAAATATTTCTTTTTAAAACCATATTTCAAATCCTTTGAACATTCTTGATCGTTTCTAATACTATGTGACTATGTTTAAATTCTCTTTTACACATTTTTATCATTGATAATAGTTGGTTATCGGTAAATGTTTATTCAGTATATTGTAACAAACGTTTATAATCAAAATTTTTTAAGGTGTTAAACTAACAATAAGATTTTTTTTGTAAACTAAAAACTATGAATATTGTGTAACAAATACACTACCCTTTCATATTCAATTGAAGAGTTAGTATAAAATAAATTACAACATTGTTAGTCAAGTCAAACACTACCAGCTATTAGTTTTGAGCATTTAATAGGGAGGGAGAAAGATAATATGAAATAAATGAACACACACTTTTGTGAAAGGAGAGTGGGAAACCATTAATGATAAAACTCTTTCACTACATTGGGTCGTGTTTATACCTCTATACTCTCCATCCCCGGGAAATCAGAGATGAGAAAACGTCATTGAGTCACAAAAGTCAATGCACTACTCAATACAGGTCACGGATAATAAAAAAATATTAGTTCAACCATGTTGGTTATTGATGATCCAGCTATACGTAATTTAAATATTTACAATTATGCAAACGGGTAAAAACAATCGATTAAAAAAAATCTATGGAAAACCTGGAAAATTAAATGGAATTTGAAAGTGAAATCCTGTACCCACCTTGAAAGACAAGCCTGAAAACAAATTGAAAAAACTAAACCTTATACATTTGGGAATGAACCATGTATATTTTTCAAAACGAACAAGCATGAAAATCAGTGACGCAGGTACGAGGAGTAAATTTTACCCCCTCAAAAAATTGAGCGAGGGAAAAAAGTATAATTTTTACCCCCCACACCCCCAAATAATATAGTAAAACTTGTAGATAATGAAAAGATCTTTTTGAGGCACGATACAAAGTTCACACTAAGATAACATAGAAAAAAATAAAATTGCTTGTA
This sequence comes from Timema cristinae, assembly GCA_039000515.1. Taxonomy (NCBI): domain Eukaryota; kingdom Metazoa; phylum Arthropoda; class Insecta; order Phasmatodea; family Timematidae; genus Timema; species Timema cristinae. The sequence goes on along the minus strand of JBCFYV010009882.1, from coordinate 6,781,310 downwards.
GCACACATTTAAGAGATTTTGAAAACTCTGATAGTAATATCAGCTGCTGCAGAAAGAAGTTTTTCAGTGCATGTACAATAAAAAATATTATTGCTCCACGATGAGGCAACATAAACTAAATCACCTGTGTCTGCTGAATGCATACCCTGAGGCTCAACAAATTTCAAATATACAAAACTAGTAGTGGTCTTATAGATAGTAACGAATATAGGGCAAAGGGGTATGTAAACCTACTTTAATTTTCAGTGTTTCAAAATTTGTTGTTGAGCCGCATTTAATATAATTTTCTTAATTTGTTTGGTATGTATTAGTTCTAATGTTTGGCACGACTAAATAAATTAGAAAAATGCAAGATGAAATCATTAAATACAGGTGTCCCTAATTATACGCGATCTCACTATGTGTTTTTGCTAAAACGTGATTGAGAAATAATGCATGGTTGGCTGGTAATTTGCAGTAAAACCCTTTGCGGTGGGGGCGTCAACTTGTGAATGCACATTCCAGTGGGGACAAAGATCTTTACTGTGCAGTTTGGTTTTACGGGGTGGTATTGACAACTTTGTAGATGAATGGGCAGAAGTTATACAATCTTGTATTTAGGTAGTTTGGAAAAATATTTGGTTTGAAGTTTTGATTATCATGATTTTGATCCTGAACACGAGTTTTCCTATTCAAGATATGACATCATTGACATAGCAAGAGTTGGATTTGAGAACATAGACCAGGCAAATGTGATGAATTGCTCCAATCCACTCAACAGAACTCACCAATAAAAATCTTCTAGAAAGGGAGAACGGCATAAAGGAAGAAGAGGAAGAGCCCTATGTTGTTGAGCTTATCAAACATCTACAACAAAACACATTGCTTATTTTTTTAAGCACATTGACAGTGCAATTAGAATCATTTAAAAGAGAATGACCCTAACATGGTGAAGCGCCAAAGTTGCCAGAGAGATTGAGTTCTTTGGCTTGCAACAAATAACTCTATAGAGAGAGGAAGAATGCTGCCCGCAGCTGAGTCTTGATCATTTCATCAAAAAAGTTGGAGAATCTTCAGTCTAATGACCCAAGACCTTCACAACAACAAGAGCTGTTGGGCAAGAGCCTTCAAAAGAGCAGGAGCTTAACACCCAGGAAACCCCAGAGAAAAAGCCTACCATCAAGGGGCTGTCAAGAGATTAAATGCTTACAATCCCAGAGCCCTTTAAAAAGAGTAAGAGCCTACCCTCAAAGGGCTGTCAAGAAACAAGTGCTTACCGTCCCCGAGCCTTCAAAAGAACAAGTGCTTACCATCCCCGAGCCTTAAAAGAGCAAGAGCTTACAGTCCCAAAGGGGCTTCAAGAAAGCAGGAGCTTACCGTCCCAGGGTCTTCAAGAGAGCAAGAGCCTACCGTCCAAGGGCATCAAGAGAACAAGAACTTACCATCCAAGAGCCATCAAGAGAACAAGGCTTACCATCTCAGGGGCTTCGGAGAGCAAGTGCTGCCATCCAAGAGCGTCAAGAGAGCAAAGTTTTATTGCCACAGAGCCTACAAGAGAGCAAGAGTTTATTGCCCTCAGGCTATCAAGAGAGCAAGAGCCTACCATCCAAGGGCGTCAAGAGAGCAAGAGAGTGATAATCCAAAGATTTGCCAGTTCCAGTTAATTTATCATGCGATTGAAGATTAACAGTAAGTGTACTGTAGCATTTATTAATTAGATAAATTTGTTAAAAATTTCTTTTGTATACAAATTTCAGGGGATTGAAGATTACAATAGGTGTAGGCTACCTATAATATTGTACTAGTTAGATAAATTAATAAAAATTGCATTCATTTACAAGTTTTAGGTTTTTTTTTACTTTTTCTTTTTATGTAATCCTATATCACCCATGTTAAAATCTATTCCCTTTACGCGTTTTCGTTTTTACATGATTTTTTATCACAACCACTCATTCACATAGTGCGAAGGACAGCTGTATTTCCCTGGTCTTTTTTTTAAATCTCAAAAATGTTATCACCTATAAACGTACATGAAATTATTTTCACCCCCAAATATAATCGTTCCTGCACACTGATGAAATTAAATCACAAAACAAATTTTATAAATCTGAAATGTTCTCATTAATCCTTAAGATTTTATTTATAGCCAGTAATCTTTGAGGAAGCCGAAAAAAGTAGCATTTTGTAACTGTATCAATTTAAAATCTTTTACATGTTTGTTTATTTTTTCTTTCTTTTATTAGCACCGCATCTTACTACCCTTTTGGGTTATACACCTATGTACTAATTACACTAATGGTTTAGGAACTAAGATGGTTTTAAATTTAGATGAAGTGCACCCACATTTGTTTGGAAGGAGAGTGGAAAATCATTTAGGAAAAAAAAACCTCAGCGCACCCAACCAGGATTTAACCCCGATCTCCCTGTCTTTGGTAGTCTAGTCCAACATTAGACTAGTGTGTTATAACACGCGGCCACTGAAGTAGAATGTTTCTTTGGTAAAGTTGTAATTGCTACAGTTAAGGATTTGGTTTTAAATGACTAATTTAGTAATATAAGATTTATAACTATTTTAAACATACAATGGATCAGTTTAAGAATTTGCATTTCCATCAATCTCTTAACTTTCTACCATTAAAAGCTTGGCAAAGGTATCACAATAGAAAAAATATTTTTTAGATAATTAATGTGTGGTAGTCAACACTGAAAAGAGGTCACACTATTTTTCATTCACACCTGAATGTTATATTATTAACTATTCAAAGTGACTTCTGCATAGTAAATGGCTTGATTTATGGATTAATAAAAAGAGGTATAATTCCTTTCTTAATTGTTCTATAGATATCTTTCGATGATGTTCTCTCATAGTAAACATTAACAATGAGTCATTTTTAAGGTTATAAATAAGATATAAACTTAATAATAGGACAATAACAATGCTAAATTTGGTTATTTGATCTCCCCAAACCAAAAAACACAATTTTTTTATAGTCACGGCTACATCTATTTTTTTAAATGGGATTTTTTTTACAGGATATACTGTAGATAGATAATATTCCTAGTACACAGATTGATTTGTTTCTAGGGCTTGTACTAAATAACATTTTATTCAAAAAGACATGTTAAATCTCTCAATGTCAGTATTTTATTGTTCATATAGTATTATTGTGTGAGTTTTTCAAGGATAATAAATCCAGTATGAACCAGCTCATACATGATAAATATGTTTAACTTCAGACAATTCCTTCAACAATTGGCCACTTAGAAGAGTTAATCACTTTGAAATTGGATGACAACCAGTTAAATTTGCTGCCAAATACAATTGGAAAGCTCTCAAAACTTGAAGAAATGATTCTCAGCCAAAATGATTTGGAAGCACTTCCAAAAAGCATAGGCTTGCTTCGTAAGCTTCGTGTTTTAAATGTTGATGACAATATGCTAGAAGAGTTGCCACCAGGTAAATATTTATTTTTTGAATTCAATCTAAAATCCTTTTTATTTGTCTCCTCTTAAAAGATTTACATATTTACAATTGTAATTACAAAGGAATGTTTATTGCATAGTGCTTGACACTTATCTTTCATTGTATTTATTGAAACACAATCTCACTGTGAATATTAATTAAAGTAACAATGCTATGGTACAGTGTACACTTTGGAGTCTATTAAAGTAACATGAGTTACTTACTCAAATCAATTTACAAGTAACTGGAATCATAATTGTGAAAATAGTGTATGTTTTAGATGGATGCACTTACAAAATTATATCATATATGTGACTTAACATGGCTAGTTTTTAATATGTGCTAATGCAAGTTTATGGAATACTTAGTCTCTTTCCTCAGCGAACATTAACCTTTAACTGTATTAAAACACTTTAATAACTAAAACTTAATATGGAGCTTACAAAAAAAAGCATAGCAGAAAGGAACAAATATGTCATGGCGACAAACATGACTACCAACATCGGCACAAAAAATATGCCTAGAGCTAAATGAATAAATGTTAAATTGCTTTTCCAACAAATTTTATACTTTTGACCAAGTTCCTTCTAATAGTATTCATTACTTTCTAACATGAAACTATTATCATGTAACTATTTAGGTTATTGAGTGAGGATGTATGCTCTGCACATGTGTGTGATATTCAAATCATACCTTACAAACTGCTATTCTACATAAAAACTGGGTTTCTACATAGTAAGAAAAAGCAAACTAAAACTAAAGTCATCATTCATTAAAATTAGCTCAAACAATTATTTTTTTGTGGGGGGGGATCATCACTAACATGGCTAAAATATAATAGGTTGACTAAGGTGGACAGTAGGTACTGAAAATATTATTGTTACTTTACTTAGTTTTGCTATTTTGCTCATGATTTTTTTTTTTTATTTGAATAAATATCCATCCATCCATCCATCCATCTTGTGTAGGCATAGCAAACTTGTTTGGTTCCATAGTTGCTAGTGAAGTGTCAACCCCTTATGTCTTTGTTTCTTGTGAAAATATGTTTGACTAACCATTGTGTTTTGTGTGTGTTATATTTTTAAGTCAACAGTTGTGTTAAAGCTTTAACGAATTCCTAATAAGGGACCTGGCGATCTAGGGGTAGAGTTTCAGACTTCTGTGCTGGTGGCCCGGGGTTCAATTCTCGGTCCCGGCCAGATTTTTTGATTTAAAACCCTTCCTTATCTTTGAAAAGGGTGTGTTAATCAAAACTTTGAATGTGTGAAATGCCATCCCCCACCGTGGTTCGGCCCCAGTTATATGTGGGTCCTCCATTTCATCTCAAAATCACCCAAATTTTTAGCTTTAGGTGTTAACCTAAAACGGGGTAGTAAAACGCAGTAATAATAATAATATGATGTTTAAAATAATAATTTTTGCATTATTTTTATTTGATCATTCACCCCTTCCCCAAATTTTTTTTTTGAATATTTTTTTTTTTTATATTGGTTTAAAACTGGTATCATATTTTATTCACAGAATTTTTAATGTAAAATGAATACTCTAATTTTTCACTGAAATTTCATCAGTCCATAACTGTTTTTAATTGAAATATAAAAAAAAAAAACTGATTAAAGTGCTAAAAGTTTAAAATAAAAAATTTTTTATTTTCTTTTAAAAATTTATTTTTTAAAAACTTTAATTAAAAATTAATTTTTTTTTTAAATTTTTCATCAAGTTGGGATAAAGCCATCAAAGGGCCAAAAAAATGTTGCGTTTGTCAGATTTGGTTTTAAAAAAGGTACAAACAAAACATTTTAATAGTTGAAAGGAGGAATTTCACAAATTTCATTTGATTTAATTTTAAAATGAAGGTTCTAAAAAAAATTGTATTTATTTACAAATTTAAATTTTGGCCTGTTACCTAGTAATCGAAAAAAAAAATTTTTTTTTTGAGCTTCCTTTCTGTAAAATAAATTTTTTCTGGGAGTTGTATAGGCTTACGAATTAATCACGGCGCGTCTCTCTGAAGCTTTTAAAATCAAAAGAGTTCAGTGCTCAAATTTGCTTCCTGGATGTTGTACAAACAATCCCCTTTTCCCGCTTGTTCATCTTTTTCAGCACTACAAATTGCCTCTGCTTTTTTATTTCGCGAAATTTTAAAATTACTCAACACTAAAAAATTTTCTTTGGTCACCCACCGAAACATAGGAATAAGCTCATTTCCAAATTTCCCTTTCAAATTAAATTGCTTAATCTTATTATTAATTATTTATTTTTTTTATTATTATTATTTTTATTTTTGAGCGTCTTATACCCCTTTGGGGTTTTTTTCCTTAAGCATAATTTCGTATGGTTTGGGAAATTAGGAAGGTTTAAAATTTGGGAAGTGAACCCCTATTTGCGTGGAGGGAGAGTGAAAACCCTTTAGGAAAAAAACCCCCCCGTTCACCCGACGAGATTCGAACCCCGATCTCCGTCCTCACAGTGAGTTTAAAACGACTAGCGGTTAGAAAAATACGCATCAAGGGGGGTAATTGCTTAATCATCCAAAACTGGGAAGTCATCTTCATATCACATCATCGGGTAAACTAGTGTGTGTGAGCTGTGCTTTGTTAGAACACTTTGCTATTGTCTTTTTGTTTTACACTATTCCAACTGTCATCCAGGAATTTTAGCACATCTAACACAGAAATTGTTACAGGTTTCACCGTTGCCATACAAAAAAAAAACTAAGTTACTTGCGGTAGTGACACTTAAGGCTTCTAATGACGCCTTGGTCTATAGGTTGCAGGACACGTATACTGTTTGCCGGTTAAAATAAACTAGATTAAATGTTGGGCAAATTTAACCTTGGATGAGCTGTGCAGTAGTTTTTCAATGACAGCTCTTTGTTCCACTTTTTTAGTTCATCTTCAAAAACACTAGATGTCACCCCATGCTTTTCTGTTGGCAGTGTAGCTTACAGGAAGTTTTTAATGTTTTGAAAACATCTAGGATGCAGTTTTTTCCCCAATAACTAAAAGTTTTCTTTTTCGGTTTCCATTATGTTCACACAAACAAAAGCTATAACCATTTGTTTGGAAAAATTCCCACCGATACATTTTTCTTTTTAAATTTGAGAGTCTTATCTGGTGGTAATTTAACAAAAATCCCGTTCGTCTCCATAAAAGATGTCTTCATCTTTATATGGTTTTTTTAAGGACTGGCTAATGCTATTACCCAATTGCCACAAATTGTATCAAAGGACATTGAATGTTGAGCTTTAAAATGATCCAGCCATCTGTTGGAGCGTAAATTAAATACTAAAACAGTTTTACAAATTCTGTAGCCTTTTCTTTCAAAATTGGTCCATTCACAGGAATATCCGAACTTCGACACGGTTTTAACCACTTCAAAATGTGCTGCATTCACATCTATGTTCACATTTCTTTTTTTTTTTTCCATCTCCATCTTCTTTAAATAAATTTAAAATTTTATCCTTATTTTTTAAAATTGTGGTACAGTATAATTCACTAATCCAAACTAAGGGCATACATCAGCCTTTTTCCGTTAACTTTCACCATGCTCTAATGACACATACTTTTCTCTTGAATAGACAGAACTTTTCTTGTAATACTACAACTTTGCCATAATTATAAAAAAAATGTAGCCTATATATAATGACTACCAAATGACTACACAATGACTACAAAACTAACATTGAACTTATAAAACATGAAAAAAAAAACCACCTTGGCTTTGATTCTAGATGCACATAAACAGATTTAGTTCTATAAGAGATAATGAAAGAGGGTTAGTCCTCTTTTCATTTTGACCTTGAAGTGCCCACGATTCCCACAACCCTCTCCTTGACTTTGTTTTGCCATTCAGTCTATTATTAGACCAGCGCACTGTATGACCAGTAGACTCACAGCTTGTAATAAAATAGACCTCTGTAGGAATTGGCAATTTTTTCAGGTTTTTTATTTATTTTTTACATATATGTACATTTAAATACAATTTAAAGTAAAATATCTAAGAAATTTTCGATGCTAAAACATAGGTCTTTATACAGTTAATAGATGACAGTTTGACCGGACTACTGAGAAAATGACACTACGCCCGAGTTGACGGAATAGGTGAGGCCGTTATAACCAAGTTTTACTGTAATATGCATTTTGTAAAATATATTTATTTAAAAAATTAACTTGATAGAATGGATAGGAGTGGAAAACTTTTTTTTTTGCTGGAAAAGTCAGAAATTCAAAACTTATATTTTGTATAATTTTTTTTATTTTTTAACAAATTTTAACTTTCATTAAGAACACATCTTAAAAATGATAGTAAATCAATCTGGGATGCTAGTTTAGTAAAAAGAATCTATTAACCTTTTTTCATTGCTAATAATAGTCAGGTGTGTATCATTAGCATAATTATGGGTTATGTGATGCTAAATGTAAAAACAAAAACCTTTCACTGTTTGGGGGCATGAATTTTGTTGTTAGGTGACCTGTGTATTTTTTATTATATGAAATTTCATCCACATTTAAAATTGCATACTAAAATCTATAATCAGGAATATTATTGACATTTTTTCATCTGAAACTATGTTCTTTATTTTAAGGTATGTTGTCATATTAATATTAACCCTAATTTCTATAGATATTAATGCTAATATTTTAATTGTAAATAAAAAATAAAATAAATCTTAAAAAATAAAAATAAAATTACATTAAGGTTGCGCCAAGAAGAATCGTATTCCATTGCTTATGGCCCTGATAGTTAGTAATACCTAGAGCATAAAAAACTTAAAATAAAATGATAATAGCTGAAAGTTACAAATGTTACTAAAACTACTTTCATATATTCATATGCCATATCATTTAATTTGAAAGCTGTCAGTATCAAGGATGATACCACGAAAAATGTGTTTGTATATTAAAAAACGTCCTTTCTACAGTGTGCTCATAATAGCTTAGGGTAACTTTCGACTAGGTAATTCCAGTTTTTTTAAACTAAATAAAATAATTCTAAAACTAATAATCAAAATGAATATAATATTTGTATTATACTACACCATCATCATGTGAATTTGTTTGAAATTTTCTGTTCCAGTCATACTGAGAACTCATTAACACCAACTTGGTGCCTGATGATATCTGGATTAATCTGAGGATTTGTTGAAATATTATCTTGTGGCACTGCAAAGCAGAAAAAATGCCAATAATAATTGTAGAACCAATCTTCAAAATCTAAGAAGAACCATTAATTACAACTTAGAAATTTCACTTCAAAGGCCAGGTAACCAGCCGTTATTTGAAGAGGAAACCTGCACTATTTAGTGACTGAATGTTTGATTGACAGTTTAAAAAGCATTATATTTCAAAAAGATTGGGTCAAAAACCTATTGAAGAACCATCATGTACTTTTTAAAAAGTGATGATTTGAAGAATTAAGAAATGCTTATAAAATAAGGCTACAATTTAAATAACGGAGCCAAAGATGTATTTTAAGAAAATAGCTTGAATCATTAGTCACTGAAAACAATCTAGGTTGGTGAAAAAAGTGAATTCAAATTATCCTAAGTACATTTACATTATGTCAACACAAAAAAGTTTGTACATCTGGCAGTGCATTGAATGTGGGAACTTCAGCTGCTATATATGGTATACAAGTCAACCCACCAGTGGAACAAGCTTAAGACTGGTTCATCATACCATGTACTACACCCGACCAAGCAATTTGTTTGACACTGAATTTTACCAATTGATTTCTATCTATAATGATTACCAAATTAAAAAACGTTAGAGAAAGATTATTATGGTTTGGGATAAAGCATTGCCATACATTCACACAGGAAGTGCTAAAATTATTTAAACAAAATGACATATACATTGTGTGCCCTCACCTTAATAGTGTGTATGCACACACACACACACACACACACACACATCCTTGAGAACCCTTGGATGTTGCTTCCTTTCATCCATCAAAGAATAAATGGCGGATTATTTGTCCTATTCCAAAACAAGCTTCGAGGGCTGAAATCTAGTTCATACCAAAAAGATTTCCCACCCTTTTTTATATGCTATAGGACACAATAGAAAATGTTTCAAACATTTCGAGAGCAGGTTTCTTTAAATAAAGAGTGCACCCATGCAATGTGACTTATGAATGTTGTTATAAATAGAATATAAATCTCTCTTCATAAAATTCTTATAATATAAAACATTGAAAATTAGTTGAAGCAAAGCTCCAAAGGAGGTCATGTTAAAATATTTTTCATTAAACTGAAAATAATATAATTTACCATTTCCAAAAACATCTGTTCACCGTCACAAAATCAAGAAACATGCAACATAGAATTAACTAAATTAAGAATTTGACTATTTTTAAAATAATTACAATCTCTTATTTTCGCAAATCTTTAGGTTATTATCCATATTTGAATGATGTTGAAAAACAAGAAAAAATAAATGTCTTAATGGAGATTATAAACACCCTGAACAATGATTTCGGGAATCATTAATAATCTTTACAATTTCTCCTCCACCCCCCACCCCCACCCCCAGCAGAATCTGGATAGTCTCCAAATTAGTCATCTATACTCCTAGAGAAAAAAAAGTGGATATGTGTATGAGGGAGGCTTGTGAGGGCACGGTTGGTGTACATTGGACAATGTGAATGTGAGAGTGCTGTATATATGCAGATGATTCCGTATTAATGGCTTAGAAGAAAAGTGACTCGCAAAATACATTAAATCATTTGAGTGTGGTGACACATGGACTGGATCTTAGTATAAATTTCTCCAAAACTAAGGGTATTTGTTTTTGATAAGGACGGATCAGGAAATGATTGTCAATTTAGTATAAATGGAAAACTGTTAGAACAAGAGGATGATTTTGTGTATCTGGGCAAAATGTCCTGTAAAAATGAGAGATATATATGGTGAAGTCGACAACCGGTTGAATGCATCTCAGAGACTAGTTGGATTTATGTGGATTATTGCAAAGACTAAGGTAGTATAAAAAAGAGTCAAAGATGGCAGTATATTAAAAGTGTGTTAACGCCAACAATGTTCTACGAATGTGAAGCTAGGGTATGTCATGAGAAACAAAAGATCATGGTGAAAGTGGTTGAAAAGAGATATCTAAGAAATGTATGTGGAAAAACTCGTATGAACAGTCATTAATGAATAGTTGCTGAAAGAAGTATGGTTTGAAAGGGAATCCAATAGGGAAATATGAAAGAAGTGTGTTATGGTTGTTTGAGCATATTAAGAGGATTAGTATGGGTTGAATGATGATACAAATATATGAAGGTAAAGTGTATGGATCAAAAGGAAGGGGTAGGTTATGTAAGATGTGCTAAATGTTGTAGATGAATATGTGAAAAAGAGAAACATTAAGACTTTTAAGAATAAAAGAGCATTTATGACTCTGTGTATGGATGTTGTGTAAGTGAAGAAAGTATGTAAGGACAAGAAAGTTTGGAGAATGTTAGTGAGGATGGAATAAGTACAAAGTTATTTTTGACCTATATTCACAGTTTTCTTGCCTACCCATTAAGGGAATTGTGTGATTAGGTATGAATGTAATATGCTTAATAATTTCACTAAAACTAGAGGCATACTTCAGGTAAGCTGATAAGATTTAAAGATATTATTATTTCATTTTCTACCAAAAAATCCTACATAAATTGTTTTTTAGCTTGTTTCTTGTTACTTGAAACAAACTTTAGAAAAAATAAACCCTGCCCATGATTTGTAAATTTTGTATGATTTTTAAAAATATATCTTATTAATATGCCTAATAATGTTCACTAAGACTAGAAGCACATTTCAGTAAGTTGATAGGTTTAAAGATATTAGTTTTTCCACCTTCTTCCAGAAAGTCTACAGTGTAGTTTTCTTTCTTTTTTTTATGCTTCTTTTTAGTTGAAACAAACTTTGAAAAATAAACTCTTTCCTTCAGTTTTATACTGATTTTTTTCCCATCGTTTTTATAAATGTTGGTCTGTCTTAATGTTTCAGAAATTGGTAGTTGCAGTAATCTAACTATTATCAGTGTTCGTAATAATAAGCTGCAAGAAGTACCAGCAGAATTGGGTCATTTGCCAAGCATCCGAATGATAAATCTAAGTGAAAATCTACTTTGCAACTTGCCAGTTTCTATTCTCAAATTGTCTCATCTAACCGCTCTTTGGCTCTCTAATAATCAGAATACACCTTTGGTTACACTTCACAAGGAGATAGATAAAGAAACAAGACAGACTGTGTGTGTCAACTTCATGTTACCAAAAACCATTCAAGACAGATACGTTGCTTGTGAGTTCTTTATAATTAACATATATATGTTAGAATTTTGCTTGCTATCATCATTAATATGATTATATAAACTCATTAACATTTTGTCTTATAATACATTTTAAACAATTTTGTATAGACATAGATCATAAAATGTTATAAATTAAAACAAAAATAAAACATTTAATCATCAGTGGGCCTACTATACTTAAAAAATATTGAAATTTTAGTTTATTTTAGTGAGTCAAATAATAACATACTTTTACAAGTGATAGCAATAGTTTAATCTAATCTTAGTGGTCATAATATCAAGGTGCTCACACTCTGGAAAGTTATAAATTGTTTTCAAAAACTAATTTAATATATATATATATAGGAATAAATATAGACAAATACATACAAAAACCAAATAAGAAAAGATCTGGTTACAAAAGTTGATAGTAAATAGTCACAATCATTTATATGGTTTTAGTTTAATATTAGATATTATAAAAATCAAACAAATATAACTAAACACACAAACATGGCTAAGAAAATTTAATTTTGAGCTGTCTCAATTACTCTAATTGCCAATCAAATAATACTAGGAAAATAATAGTTTGGTAGTCACTTAAGTTTTATAATATTTAAACAAAATTCATTTTAAATCTATAACACCCATACTAACTAAAGTTGGCCACGATTAAGCCTTGGCTTCTCAAATCAAAGCTAAACATTCTAATCATGCACCTAACCCTGCATCAAGCGTAATAATATATGGTTGTTTGTACCTCTAGTACCCAAAGGGACAGCTAACAATTCAAATGAGGAGCACACTCCTCGTTCACACCCACACATATGGTTTGCGACAGAAACAACTGAAGATAAATCTTGTGGCCTTCTTCGAGCTCCCACTCCATATCCAAGGAACTGCGAGCAATGTCAAAACATGTTCGAAACCTGCAACAAAGTTCAAAGAGGGCACACGAGAGGTAAATTAATTAATATCAAACATGCCTAGTGGGCTATTATTTTTTCAAATACTTAATTTCTTTACTTTCAAAATTTAATCATAATATTTAATTAGTCAATGTGTTGATATTTTAGGATTTTACTTATACACACCATTGGGGCTCAGACTTAAACAAATAAAATTATAAGCATTTTTATGTTATTATTATACTTTTGCATAAATTATACTAATTATTTTGGTCACTTTATAAATCCACAGGTGATTTAAATTTCTCCTTTTTGTTGCTGTTGAAAATAATGTAACTGTCTTTCCTTCACCGGCATCAAGGCTCTGGGGATTTGGGTATGCGTCCACTCCCCCTTTACCCCCAATATTTTTCAAGTGAGGAATCAAGGAATAGGCTGCATTAGCAACTTGAAGAAAAAACAAGATTTCGTCTCTGATAATTTATACAAATCATTTAAAACATTGAGAATTTCTTATTACTGTACAGTATATATTTGGAAGAAGGTATAGGAAAGGTGGATAGAAACATATAAAAGGGGGACAAACACAATATTACTGTACAGAATAGAGTAGGCTTACCAGTATTTAATTCTATAAAAATATTCTCACACGAGAGTACAACGAGAGTCCAAGCAAAGCCGTCAACCAACTTGAACTAAACATACCCCAATGTTTACTCCCGCAAATGGACTTGTTCAAGCAGGTGGGTGGCAAGCCACAGTAATGACTCAACCTTTTCTTTCAATCTTCGGGGTAAGACTTATGATGGAGCTGGTGACATTAGTGAGCATATGAAACGTGCACAGTCTCTCATAATTAAAAATCAAACTTTGGCGCATTACGTGCATTGTTGTGCTCATTACTCAAATTTAGTCTTGAAGGATAGCTATAATTCAAGCTTAGTTTTGAATAATGCCATGGAATCAGCAAGTTAACTGAGAATACTTTTGTCTAGGATGAAGGCTACTGCTTTATTCAGAATTGTCCTTGAGATAGAAGCCCAATAAATATTGCCAAGATCAGACCTCTCTGTTTAACAATATGGATTTACAGAAGCTCGCAGATGGAAGAAATCTTTAAAAAGTACTACTTGGTCCTTGAAACTTTGAGACAACTGTCTGGAAGAAAAGCTCTGAATGCGCTAGCAGTCTTCTCAATATTCTAAAATGGAGCATCATACTTGGGATTGGTTTGGGCAAACAGGCAATCGATCTTCTTGAGCTATTGAACAAGTCTTTCTAAGAGGGAAAAATCACTTTAGCAGGATTTGATAAGTCAGTTGAAACGGTCATTGATAAGCTAAACAAACTAAAAACTAATGAAAGGTTTTCTTCTATCTGCATAGACTGAAAAAAAGATTGAAGACCTTGGTCTGGAACCTTTAAAACTTCCAAAAGCCAGGCGACCTCCAAAACGACTTGGCGCACCACTAGGGCCACATGAATTCAGTTAATGCAAAGAAGCAATACTTTCAAGTGGTGATACAGCAGTGGTGGGACTCCAGAATCGCATTCTCCATCAGAAATGGTTTAAGAAACAGGTTAAGCTGGAGAATGTACTCATCAAGATAAAAAAAAACTTTCAAGTTGTAGAAAATATACCCTGAAATCGTTTTTGGAGGTAGTTATATAATGAACTATTTCCAACTAGAATAGGCTAAATTAAGCTAATTAAGCTATCCTTGTGTTAACCCATGGAAATACTGATGTTGAACGAGAATTCTCACAAACATCAAACTATCTTACTGACAACAAGACCTGTCTCTCGAAGCATCCATCAGAGGCATGCAATCTACCAAAGATGGTCTTAAACATTACAACTATCAGTGCAACACAGTATCATTCACGAAGAATTTCATCAAGAAAGGACGTGGGACCCAAAAGTTTGTACTTGGCTAGACTCAAAGAAGAGAATTTAGGTTGAACGGAAGAAACAAGAGCAAGCGATAAAGAGAACATAAAAAACCAAAGTGAAGAGTACAAGCATATAGGAAAGTTTTGGAAAAGAAAATTGCAGGAAACTAAAGAGGCAATACAAAAAAAGAAACTGTTAGAAAATCAAGAATCAGAAGCTAAAGAAGAAGTTCAATCTTACAAGTTATTAGTGGTAGAAGTGAATGAAAGAATTAATAATGCAATGAAAATCAATGATCGGAAAGGTTTGTAAATAGCTCAAACTACGCTAGAAGCTCCGAGTAAAGAATTCTAAGAAAGTGACTGCTTTTGAGAAAATAAGAAACAAACAAAATCAAATTCAAAAGAGGAAGACAACAATGTTGGACTACTTTTGTGTAAGTCAATATGAATCAAAGAAACCAAAAACAACTGAAAGAGTGATTTTTTTTTCATTTTTTTTTCATATAACCCTAACGGGTAATAAGACGTAGGTGTAAAAGAAATATTTTTACTATGCTGTTTTAACAGATTATTTTTATAATATATTTATTTTTAGATTTTTAGAGAGAAAGGAGGATTGCAAGGGATTGATGATAGTTGAGCATTTCCTTTCTTCTTTTATAAAATACATTTTCTATTTTTTGCTACAAGCCCAAAAACATAAAAACATTGTTCTTAGTTAAAAGGTTGTTTTTAATTATTTATTTTATTTTGGCACTATGAGATGAATATAATGTTTTTAACATGCCCTACTTTTTTTATCAAATTGGCAGTCCTACTTTTTCATCACATGTCCTACTTTTCCTATTTTTTGACACCCAAAATATGCTATGAGGCCTGTATAATGTCAAATAATATACATCTTAATAATAAGAAGGGATCTATTTTTACAAATCTCTTGAACAATATGAAAAGCTGCACTTGAATCATTTTAAATAAATACGCGAATTCCAACCTGTAATGGCTACTGTGCATTGCAATCGGTAGCCAGTTAGCCACTGTTGGCATCAATGCACTCTTGTGCCATTCCTGCAACTCTTGTGGTGCTCAAGTAATCCATTCTGTTCGAGTTTGAACAGTTTGAACTGAATAATTCTGGAAAGTGAAAAAAAACTTTAATTTTGTTGCATAATCTCAATTTTAATTTTAAAGAATTTGAGTTTTTCGTACCATTAGTATATGTAGTAGATGATAATAAATGATCGCGTTGGTTTTCTACTGTTAGAACTGTTCGTTGTTTACTCGCCAACGTTGGTTAATCCTACACTGCATCATGTTTCCACATAATAAACAATTTTTTGATTAAATTTTATTATTTGGTTTTTAGTGCTTTTGGTTTATCTTCAGTGCCATATTATATTATTATTAATTTTGATTATTATATTATTATGATTATTATTATGATTATTATTATTTATGATTATTATTATTATTATTATTATTATTATTATTATTATTAATTATTATCACCGCGTCTTACTACCCGTTCGGGTTATACACACTTACGCTATGTGTAATGGTAGGGTGGTTGTGAGATGAAATGGAGGACCTACAGTTTAACGTGGAATCCGAAACCACGGTGGAGGCCTGGCATTCCCCACATTCTCTCTTAATATTTGTAATACTGTTGAGTCATATTTGTTAATGTTATTTAGTATAATATTGCTGGTCTTTCCTTTTAATAAAGACCCATGTTCATTTCTTTAAGTTAATGATGCTGTAATGTTACTGACTTTCCCTAAAGAATATGTGAGAGCATTGACAATATATCGTCCTAATTTTATAAACATATTTAATTTTATTTGAACTTTATAATACATTATGTGGCACTTAAAGCACTTCTTCTTCTAAGAAGGCAAGAGCCATTGTCAGTGACCGACAGAGTGCATGACGTAGGACCTATAGAGTCAATATGACAATTTAAGGTTTTTAATAAACAATAACTTTCTGTTCTGGAAATATCGAATAGAAATTTTAAAAGGTAATTTGAGGCAGCTTCCGGCTCTCGGATATTCTACTGCCATCGAGTTTTTTTTTTAACACACCACCTTATAGAAAGTTCTTTCGAAGCGAGTTATATACTAGGCTTGTTGAAATAAATGGGCACTGGCTCACTAGCCATGACACTAGCACCCTCACTGTGACTGTGTCTGTCACTCCAGCCTTCGATACGTACGGTCGTGTTATTTATTAGTCGTGTCTCGAAATTGTTACGACATGATCAGTTTTACGATCAAGACAATAGTGATATTAAAATAAAATCACATCTAACTTAATAATTGTGTATTATTTTAATGTGTACAAATACCGCCCAAACACGAGGCAATTATCAACAACATAATAGCATAATGTTATAAATGGCGTACATGTAGAGGCAAATACAGAATTGTTATAATGGGCATTTATTGTTTTTTGATCTTGCTGCTTAACCTATTTCTGACTTGTTACTTACCCGCTCATCGCTAATGCAATTTGTACATATGTGTTACATTTTTTGTGTGGGATTATATGTGCCTACATTCTTCAAGTACACTTTTGATGTATAAATTACACACCAAATTAGTAATGCATTACTTATCAATTATAGCTTTTTAAATTGGACTTCCTGTATTTGATTATGTATGAAATATTGTTTTAGTAAAAAGTGGTAAACTTCATGTGTTATTAAGCGAATTTCATGTATATCTTAATAAAATTATTATTATAATCTATAATTCGAAACATACCAAATTATTTTTCAAGGATTTTAACATGTTTAAAAAAAATAGTTTTTGTTTTATTTTTGTTTTTATATTATTTCATTGTCTTATGGATACAATTGTATATATAACTTTTCTCACTTTTTGTCACCATGTTTTACCACACATTAAAGAAATTTTTGTTTCAAGTTTTTTCTAAGTAAGATCATCATAATTTATAATCTTTAATGGAAATAAATTTAATTTAACTATTAAATATTATAATTATACACTTGCTTTTTACTTGAATTTTTTGTGTTTGGTTGGAAAACATGTTTAATTACCTTCAAAGTGAATCTCAAGCATATGCTTATACATTCTCAATAATTGAGAATTTGCTGAAAGATTTAACTGTTTTATTCACCACAAAATTAAACAAATTACATTGCAACAATTGCACAGCCTCATCATTAGATGTTTCTAAAGATAGGCAGTTTGATGAGGGGAAGATTTTGAAACTTCAGGATAAAAGTCATGAAAATTATCAGATGTTTGAGTAGACAAATATTGAAGCCATTTTTTTCACTACATTTAACCAAGCGGAAAATGTCAAGTAGCCAAATAAATATAAAGTGTTAAATATCTATCTCTTTCCCATGGAAATTCAAATTTTGAAGTAAGGCTTATTTCCTCAAGTAGAGTCCCATAGAAGATCCTGAATAAAAACAAACAAAAAAAACACTTCATGGATTTTAGCCCTCAAGCGAGCTATACTGACCATGTGGTCAGCACAACAAACCCTTTAGCCATTAATTTCATTTTAATAGACCAGAATCACTCTTTCTTTGTTTGAAGTAGCTTCTCATGAGCTGAGTTTGACCCTGTTCAGAACCACTGCTTAATAGAAAATTCTGGAAGCACTGGGCATCAAACCCGGAGCCTATGGATCTGTAGCCAGGGACTCCAATTAAGTTCAAATCTTACTACAAAAGATGCATTTAAATTAGGGATGGGACCTTCAAATACCTTGAATCCTTAAGGATATTAGAGATGATTTGAGGATTCGAGAAATATCAGTTTTTGATAAAATATTGAATTCAAGATTCAAAAAAGGAAATAATTTTAGTCTACACAATTTGAATTGTAATTTGTATTGGTGGTAGAGCTCAACATAATTTTAGGATAAACCTAAAAACTAGACCCCAGACCATTGATTTGCCATTTAACTGAATTTATAAATATTATATGAAGGCATTATAACAAAGTGTTAAGATTTAAATATTAATCATATTTTAAATAGCATATGAAGAATTAATATGGCAAAATAAGTCACTTATGTTTCCTTGTCTTCTAAGATTTGGATTAATATTAAAACTCGAGATTCACAAGAATAATAAAAGATTCAGATTCGTAAAATAATTGAAGCCATGACCAGGCTACTCTAGTATGTTGCATGTTTAATGTTACGCTGTCGTCATGGCTGAGAAATGCTTCCACCTACGTTTTATAATCTGTTGAAGCGATCAGGCCGCTAGTTTGACCCCACTCTTATTAAACAATGCAACACACAGGCGGCTTGGTCGCGGTTCCTGGTTCCTGGTTGGAGTGACCAAAACGCCAGTCTGTCCCCGGCCTTATAGAGAATTCTAAATCAATAACTTAATGTATTTCAAAATTTTAATCTGTACTGGCTGGGTAGTAATTAGTTAAGAAATAATCAAATAATAAATTATCTTAAATGAAGTCCCAAAACACAATCATTTCAGATTAGTTAAAACTACATTTTATTTTTTACTATCTAAATATGTTTCAGCTTGTTTGGGACTTTGAAGTGTTATTCTCTGAAGAAGTAATGATTGACTCTTAAAGAAACTAAATCTATTGCTAACAGTATATTTTCTCTTTATTGTAAAATCCATATTGTAATGTTTCTTATTTTATTTCTCTTGTTTCTTTTATATTTAATTATGTCATAATAGACTTTTGGAACTAATATAATATTGCAAGTGTAGATAAACTTCATTCAATTATTCTAGTCGGAGGGGGTAGACACAAAGTAAAGTTATGTTTCTAATGGAAAGTTGTACTTTTCTAATAATGTTAACATATTGATTTGAGTAAAATTTGTATGATTATAAACATCTGCCTTAATGTATTGAGAAATATCTAAAAATTTGTATGACCAGGAGCTGAGCTTCATAAACTGTGAAGCAAACAACATAACCATACAAACATTAATGGTTTCTTATTTATTTTTATTATTTTTTTTACCTTTTACTTAGGTTGATGAAGTTGTACCATTACTGGGAGAGTTGGTTTCACCTGAATCAAGTGATGTTCAAATTAAAGAGGCCAAAGTAAAAAAACCAACAAATATAACTATTTCAAAAGTAAGTGTTTATTTTTATGGTTATATCTAAGAGTGGTTAAATTATTAATTTAAGAAGTATAGATGAAGTGTTTTTGCCAAATGAAATGCATATACATTAGCAAATGCATGGGTTTAAAACCCAATATCCCAGTCATTGTTGATAGAGTGAAATGTGTCAATTACTAACACTGTAATTCATTATTTTGTGTAAACCAGGGTGTCTACCAATACTGGAAATAAACTTGATTTTATACTTAAATTTTGAATCAGATACTGGAAAAATATTAAGCCTCATCTAAGCGTTTTCTCATTGAGTGAAATGTTGACTACAGCAATTTGCATCAACATTTTGAGACCCCTAATATTTATAATTTGAAGATTACTGATAGTTCTAGTTTTGACCACCCCTTGAATACTCCCCTTCTGGTATATATCTTGTTTGCTACACAGGTATTTGACCTTGCAGAGGGGATGTTTGTCTCCTTGTCTATTCTCAGTTTTACCCTAATCCCCCTGCTCCTCTACATGTTAGAGAAAGAAAGAATTTTTTTTTACTACACGAGCATTCCAATGGCAATGTACCCTCTTTGTTGTGTTTTTCACTCACTCCTACCCCAACTCACCCCAAACACTGTAATATTACGCAAATTTGGCAGATGTGAGTACTCCGCAGAGCCCTGTTGTTTATCTTGTTACCTTGGTTTATAAAACAAAACGAGTAAACTCAGAAGAAAACTTCTTTTAAGGATTCTTGGTTGGCCAGTACAGTGTTTACAGATTGGCTGTGGCTCCAAAGAGTGGATTGTGATAAAACTAAATGATGTTCTTTTTTGTAAAACTAACTTTGATATAAGTAACATGGGAGTATTTTCAATTCAATCTCATGCCAAAGGAAATAATTATGTCTACGAATAAAGCTACTAGTGGGAACAAAAAAAAATTGACTCTGTCCATCAGACAAATTTCAGTGTTATCTGTGGCCTACATAGTGAATCTGTATATTCTGGTACCAATGACGGTGAAGTAGTTTGAAACTCGAAACTAAACCTAGTGGTTCTATTTAAAGTTTCCTTGTCAAAGAAAAAGTGTCTCATCCCGAAATTTTGTGTGCTATTAATCAAACTTATGACACATTCTTCTGCTAGAAATTTTTCTGCTTATCTTTTCAAAGTAATGTTTTCTAATGGGTGACATTACCCATAAATTTTCCAAATGCAAAGATAAACTTGGATATGGCCATTGTGTATGGAATAGTTTTTTTTTTTTTTTTTTTTTCAAAGTGAGCACACAGAATGGTTAAGCAATGCTCATTTTACTTCCATTTCATTTGATGAGAGTATAAATACTGTGGCTAAAGAACGCAGAGGGATTTGTTGTCCTCTTCTGGAATGGAAAAGGAAATTCACACAAGATATTTAACATCCTGCTTTTTAGGTCATTTAACAGCTCACTATATGTTAATGAACTTTATATCGCACTAAAAGAAGAGAGCTTAAAAGCTTTAAAAAATGCTTCAAGCTTCCATGGGATGAGTAAAAATGTAAACCTCATATTTTTAAACGATTTCAAGAGCTACTTGAAGGAAGTTTAAACCCACAAATCCTGATTGGGGGAATTATAAACTTGTCCAGGGTGCTTACAAAACTGCATATGCAACACTAGTTTGGCTATTAACCAATTTTTGCGCTCACTATATTATTTATTTAAAGTTTTTTCCAACGAAATGTGCAGACTACTAAAGAATAACATGAAATCTCTTTTCCAAATGAAGTTTTGTTCTATTTGATGGGTATTAGAGGTATTAGAGAGGGGTATTTAAAGGTATTAGAGAGAGCAATGTCAAAAGCTACCTTATTTAAAAATGTATATTTATTCTTCTAACAAGAATCCTACAAAATCGGGTAGTTAAGTAACTTTTGACAGCAAAGTTGTGATTCATGCTGTGAGTTTTACCCTGGATTGGAGAAATTTCTCCTGAATCTCAGAGCAATCAACCCTACTACCATTTATGTTTGCAGATCTAAGTAAACTACTAAGAACTTGCTGAACAAAAGAACAGAATATAAAATTGATTTAATTAATTCAGCAAATACTTCAAAATGATGTTATCCATTGATTTGAAAAAACAGTCCAGCATGAAATCACTCCCTACTGAAAATAGTAGGTTTGCAGCATTAGCAGCTTCCAAAGGTGACTGTCAAAAATTCCTAGTTGATTTCTCCAACAAACCTTTACATAAGTGTCCTCTCTCCTACAAAATTGTCAAGGTGCCCGTTGTCCCTCTCCTGCAATCATGATCAAACCATATCTTAGGACCCATGGATAACTCTGAATTAGAAATCCTACTAGACAAAACAACTATCTAGCGTGCAAGCTGAGCTTTAAAAAGAGACTACTTGGACTTTGTATCAAAGTAATAAGTAATTGACTACCTTAAAGGATTCACTTGGCATACCCGGATCCTGGAAATCCCAAGATTGTTCTTGAAGGTTTTTTTTCTAAATTAATCTTTCAAACTTTAAAAGTTGTAACTCAATTTAATTCATATAACTAGAAATTCAAAACTATATTAGTCAAACCAATTCTTTCAGATAACATATCTTGAGACATGTTTATGATTCTTCTTTAGTTTATTTTAGTATAAAGGTGTTTATTTTAATATAATTTATCATGTCAACCTCAAATATTTTCACAACACTTTTTAATAATGGGTACCATGA
The DNA here is from genome assembly GCA_039000515.1 of Timema cristinae. Classification (NCBI taxonomy): domain Eukaryota; kingdom Metazoa; phylum Arthropoda; class Insecta; order Phasmatodea; family Timematidae; genus Timema; species Timema cristinae. The sequence continues at coordinate 6,758,977 of JBCFYV010009882.1, read as the reverse complement.
CAACTAAAGAATCGAGACCAAAAACAAAGATATGTAGAAAATAAATGGGTTAAAAATTGGTATAGACACATTGCCCTGTTACAACAAGCAGTTGTTTTTTTTTACAAAATCATATGAAGAGAAAGCGATTGCACAAGAGCGGGAAGGAGGGAGGGAAAGTCACAAGAGGAGTGATGAGAGTGCATGCAAGAGGGAGAAAGAATCAAAGAGAAAGGGAGAGCACAAGAAAAGGGGGAGAGAGAGCACAAGAGTGGTATATAATTGTGTGTGTGGGGGGGGAAGGGGGGGAGAAGAGAAAAGAGCATAAAACATGAGGGACTATGGTATAATACTAGTTTATTTTTTCTTATGTGACTTGGGTGCTCTAATTGTGCTACCTATGGTTTCCCAAACTAAACAAACATTGATCATAACTTAAAGGCTTATGATTTACGAAACAAAGAAATTGAAGACTTAATAGTAGATTATTAATTAACGAATCTGAAAACAATGAAGTAAGTTAAGAAAGTGATACAACACTCTGTATAGATGTTACAAGCAGCAAAGAAAATGAATTAAAGTTATGCCAAGATGATTGTGCTACAGGTAGGGAAAAGCAGGTTGATGTTGGAAAATCTAATCAAAGTTGAAAAGACATTTAAAATTTGGCAGAACACTGGGGCTAAATTTTGTGTTTTAAAGAAAATTGGGCTGTAATCCAAAATTTTTTGACATGTTTTAAGAGTTTCTTGCAAAGAAAATTTTTGGTGTATGATAAAAATGGTAAGACATGACAGCCAATAGATTTCTCAATTCCCTAACAGAAACAAATTGAAGTCTGATAGCATATGGAAGCCTTGTAGAGCTGATTTAAGTTTACATTCTTACGGACCAGGTAAACTAGGCACACATAGAATTGTACTTGAGTAACAGATCATTATAATTAAAACTATATCATTGGGACAATCCTTCTCATTAGTTTGATTCATTCACTTTTCAGGAGCATAATATGTTGAGCTTAGTGACAAACAAAGGGCCTGTGTTAAACAATACATAGACTAAGTTTATAAAAATTTTAACATGGATCGGGGATTTAGCTGTTGATAAAAGCCTAGTTCAAATTTCATGGGTGTTTCAAGTTTGTCCAATTTCACCCATTTAAATGCCAGTTTAGAAATAAATGTGTACAAACTCTATGAGAGCTGATTTAATTTTATTGAAAGAGAAATTTTTTAAAGTAGACATGGGGAATCCAAACTACACTTAAGATCCGATACAGTGACCCAAGAAAGGGCCCACTGTGGGGTTGTGATGATGAACTTAATGTGATTGTGATTTGATGTTCACTTTACACAACAATTAGGTCAGAGAATATGGGTTATTAAATTAATTTTGTACTGAATGGTAGTGACAGGGTTTTGAGCCGGGGTGATGACGCACGTCCACCTTTGGAGAAATACTTTGCAAACTAAAAAAAAGAATGCGCGAAAAAAAACAAAGAGAAAAAATGTACCACCCTTATGAAAATAAATTAAATGCAAAAGGCCAGTAGACTAAAAAATGTGATCGTTTATAAAATTATAAAATATAATGATATAAAGACTAAACAAGAGCAACACATCAATTGTACTGTTCAAAATATACAATTTAAATTTTTTCGGGACATGTAAACAAGCTTAACATTTATTTTACTTTCTTATCTGCAAGATGTTTTGGAAGGCCACTACACAGATTGAGGCGAAGTCTAGGAGTGGAGAGAATTTAAGGATGAGGGCAGCAGGAAGAGTTGTTTATAGGTTTGTAAGAGCCCCTGCAGGAAAAGAGAAGTGCCCCTGGAAACTTAAGGAGATAGGAACACAAAAGCCATGGAAACAAGGTTTGTGAAAGTATGTTAGCTGCCCACAAGGAGAAACAGGATTAGAGATGGAGTTATCCGGAAAGAGTAAGGTTCAGGTATTACATGAGATAGTATAGAAAGAAAGACTGAGAAGATGGGCATGAAATGAGGATGGAAAAAAGAGAGGATTCCCAAAAAAAATTTTGAAAAAAAATATGTAGGAAAAAATTTCCGCAAAGAAGGCCAAGGAAGAGATTGAAGTGCAGATAACATAGTGTGAGGGTTTAGAAGAGAAAAAATGGAAGCAATAAAGGAGGAAGAATGTGGAGGGAAAGAGGAAGATGGAGGCATTTTACTAAACTGATCTGGCCACAGGTTGGAAACAGTTGATGAATGATATGACGACAGGGGTGATTTATGATTAGATGACGATGACAAAATGGAAAAATGGATCACACTTACAGAACTGTGTGCCGGCCGTATTAGCATTCAGAGCATGGGAGCAGCACAGACGTGCTCATTCCTATTAGGGTGAATCATACAATGGTCTTACAAGGTAACTCATATGGGAATTACTGTCAAAGATTGTTTGCAGCATGACACATCCTACTCAAAGAGCATCCGTTAAATGATATTAAAAAAATAACTGTGATGTTTGTTGAAGAGGGGCAAAGTATGTCTTTTTTTTTTTTAATAATTTTTTTTTTCCCTAATGTGTCTACATTGTTTCAAAATGAATGATATCGTGACATCTCATATAACTTTAAAGATTTAATAAGTGACTTTGTGGGCTGAACACATTCACGAGACCAAACTTCGCAAGATATTTTTCTTTGAGAAATACTCAAAAGAATTTATATAGATATACAATGTTTGACACTTTGCTTTGGTTGAAAGAGAATATCAAACATGCAATTGAAACAATTTATAAACACATTTATTTAAACATATACATATAGTCAAGAAGAAATGCAGCAACAAGACTTGAGACTTGCTTAGAATGAAATGGAGGAGACTTATAAATCAAAATGCATTGATATTATGTATATACAAAGAAATTTGTCATATATTAATAATATAGGATAAAAATTGTAAACAAAGGTCCAACTTCAGAACTATGATAATGTTATTTTTGAGTACTACTCTTATACATAAATGAATACTTGAATCAAATGCTATACACACTCCTTAGCGGCATTATATAATCAAATGCAATATACATCGCAGTGTTGTTGCTAAAGTAGATGAATACAAACGGGCTGTATACTACATTGTGTATTAACCTACTTGTTTTAACTTTGATACAAAATTTTCAAATATTCTCTTAAAATGTTAATTTGTAATATAAATTATTCTTCAATCACTTAGCAAATTTTAAATGAACTTTTCACTTAATTAAAATAGTTGGCTTGATAAGTCATTATTATCATGAACATTAATTGTTTTATTACTATAACAGCTTAATAAAAAGTCTATGGTCATGGTATTATTACACTATACTTTTTTATTTGTTTTATTGACTTTGAATTATTTTGTTGTTTTATTTTAATTTTCTTGATTTTTTTATCAATTTTTGTACTCTGGGATTTGATTTTAAAAAATAGATAATATATGTAGTTCTTTACAGAGAATATTTTCAAGCCACAAGTCCACACACATATTGACAGAAACATTCAAAGGTCTATGCTTACGGACATTCATACACACACAAAATATTTAAATTTATTGGAGGTACAGTGAATTCTGAATAAAATAAGTTTATTGCGCGTTTTCTTTGTAATAGTGAACTTTTTTCCATGAAAGGTTATTTTTGCTGATGTCCCTCCCTTCCCCACTGTTATCCTTGAATGTGCTCACTAAAAGAGTCATTCATATGAAATCACATATTACAATTCTTAATGAAATTATTCATGGTTTATCCCTTCATCTATCAAGTCCATATATATACAATAGCTCAAGAGGTATATTTTGATATAGAGATGAATATCTCACTAAAGTTAATAAGGTTCAACCAACATACAAGAAAGCATTATTATTATTATTATTATTATTATTATTATACATCCTTATTTACGGTTTATGCTTGGTTAAATAAACCAACATATTATTGAACTTTATATATGTAGATTTAACATATTATTGAATTTTATATTGTAGATTTTAATATATACCTACATAATTTTCTACTCATATGTTCACACAATTTAGCTTGAAAGGAAACAGGATTATTTGCTTGATTTAATATGTTGCGGCTTATAAAATAGTGCCTTATTGTAATCAGTTAAGATAAGTTTGCTACCTTCAAGGGAACAGTGTACATGATCTTTTCTTCCAAAACTAAGCTTAATTGTTATTTTAGTCTGAAAAAAGAATACCTACCTTACTACTTTTAATCATAGCTAAAAAACAATGACACTAACTTAATCACTTTTTGGTCAGTTGATTTAAACCTTAGTGAAAAAATTTTGACATAATCATCATAAATACTGATATTAATAAAATTTCCATACTGTACAACATTATTGTTAATTTTTTTTTCACAATTATTGAAGGTAAAAGCCTATTAATACCCTCAAACTTTTTGAAATAAATGATTTTTTTTTATTTTGTATTTATGATTAATACCTTAATAAGTTTCTTTAAAAATGTTTTCAGAACAGAAATTACCGGGCAAAACAATGCTACAGCAAGTTCAAGGCCTAGTGAAAATGCACCCAGTGATAGGCCCATCATACGTGAAGCTAAATTTGTGCGCCATTTTAATTCTCATCATTGCTGCAACATGCTGAAGAAAGTAAACTTATTGAACCAACATCATTGCAAAGTCAACTACTTGTGGTTGATTCTAAAATATTTCAAAAATCAAGACTAAATATTGAGCCAAAGACAGAACAGCCATTACAACCACCACCATATTATTGCTGCTGCATATTCTAAACAGGCAATATGGTTTGAACACCCTCCAAATTGTGCCAAAACTCAAAACTCTAAGAGTACCTAGTTCATCAGAATCACTTCACAAAGCATATGTTGTTGGGGAAAGTAAATGAAAAATTTAGTAAATTACTTCCCATACTTATTTTGTATTGTTGACTATTAGTAATTTAAAATGTAAATTTTTTATCAAATTAGAATATTAAATAGTAGTCCAGGTATTATAGATAAAAATTCACCAAAATTCGCATTAGCCCCCCAGGCCACTTCACTTTTCTCTACCAAGAAAAGGAATATGTCATAATTTTTTCTACACAAGCCTGCCTTATGCTAATAATTTGTCGCACAGGGGCTTAGTGGTTTTTCAAAATTGTTTGCATGTTTCACAATTATAAACATTAAGTTAGACATTTGGTAAATGAATTTTCCACTTTCTCTACATGCAAAATGCAGGTACACTTACTCTAAATGCAACCTTCCTGATTAACCTAATTAGTACAAAGTGTGTAACCTGAACAGGTAAAAATATGTGATGTAAAAAAAATCTTGCCCACTATCTGTGAATTATAGCGGAAAAAAGGTTTATGTTCAACCAATTGAGAATAACTAATTAGCAGTTTAATATGTTTTATTAATAATCAGAAAAAAAACATTAATACCGATTACAAACAAGCAAATTATACTTGTACAAGAGACAACGAAAGCATACATGCGCGGAACAATCATACTACTCGCCTCTCCCATCCCACGCACACACAACAGTATCGCTTTCCCTTTTTGCAACACCTGCACACCACAGATGTTGCTACATTTATTTAGCGTAATATAAATTTACCTATACTTAAACACTATCTACCGTAGCTGAGAATATATCCCCAATGGAATAGTGACTTTCGACACAGACCTAAAGATAAGTTTTGTGAGGTTATAGTGTACACTGGGTGTACTTTGAATTTTTCACTTTTTTTTAGCGGGGAAGGGAAAAAGGGGAAAATGTCAAATTTTGTATTTTCCACAATAGAGTTTTTAACATTTAATCTAAGGCTACTACGTTAATTAATTTTATATCATAATGAAAATTTGCTTTTCTTTTGTATTATTGTATTTTTGCAACTGGTAACATTTTTTAACCTAAATTTAAAATTTGGATTCCATTTTTTTAAATACATATATATATATATTTAATATTTATAATACTCATTTAATGACCGATTTCCGTTCCTATGGATTGGTCACTAAGCGAGGAAGTTTGTCTTTTTTATTTATTTTAAATAAAGAAAAGCTCAAAATGAAACTCACACTGGATAACTTTGCTTAAATTTGCATTTCTTACTTATTACGAACATAAACATGCATTCTTCATAAATTATAATGATGTACAAAAAAAAAAATTAATTTAAATACATAAAAATAAATTCAGGCTATACCTCTTTAGTCATCGAATCCTTTTTAAAAAGTAATTTGGGTTCATCAGGGTCATCATCCCAAATTAGCAGGGGGATCAGCTGGAAAGATGGTCGAAAATCTGAGCCGTCGTTAAGTGAGGGGTATCTGTATAAATAACTACACTTTGTTTTTTGGAAAAAAGGGGAAAGTCAAAAAAAGAGGCCTTTAAACATCATTCATTAATTTTAAATTCATTAAAAACTAAGTATGCACTTTAAAAATACAATCATTAAAACATTTCCTTAATACAAACTAGTTTCTATATACACAAGAAACTACTGGAATCCCAAAACAGTTATAAACAAAAAAGAATATATTTAAAAAAAAAAGTTAAATAATCCAATGATAAAACTTTTTAGTTGTCCTTAATTATCATCAGGGTTTTTATATCTTTCCGCTTTGTATCTTTATGTTTTTAACCACCTTTGGAAATATTATTTCAATTTTTTTTATTTTTTTCTCCTGGAGCCACTTTGGAAGCTGAGAATAGAATGTTCTGGCTTCCTCCCACAAAAACTTGATTAGTTGTTGAAGATCTTTGAATTTTTCTATAAATATTTTATTTAAGTTAATTAAGGTTGGGTTAGGTCATGTTATTTTTATCTTAGTCTAGTTTTTGTTAGGTTGGATTTACTGGTGCAAGGAAAAAATACTTCATTATCTTAATACCGCATGTTTGAATTAATCCATTGATAATATACTCAACTTGGTATGCAACCTCAGGGGATAAATTCTCCTTGTTGTAGTTGGGACCATTTGATGTAGAAGTAACCTGGCTTGTTGATCCCCTTGACCCCCCCAGGGGCCATGTATGTCAACTTGTATTGCAACATGCGTGGGTTTAGGTGTTTATTCAAAGAAATTTATTCTCTTACGTAATGGACTTAAATGGTTATTTCCTTGAAGTAGTGTTGGTCCAGATAGTCCAAATTTACAAACCTTCTTTCATCAACCTCAATTACTCAAAAAGGTGATGGATGGCTTTGCTTGAGCCATCTCAAATTTTTTTAATCCACTTTGTAGGCAATTCAACCCACTTGTTTTGGTTAACAATCCATAATTCCTGTCACACTCTAGGTATGAGTACCTTTTGATTGGAAAGTTCATTTTAACCTTTAACCGTTAGTATGGTGAACAAAAAGTGAACAAGCCAGAAAAGTGTTGAATTCTTGTTCGGGCCCACCGCACAAATCACAAAAAATGTCATTTCTTTCACTGCAGGATCAAGCTGTACCCTAACAAAATAAAAAGTTAAGGGGAAAACACTTCATCAGCTCCCTTTTCAAGCAATAGTCTCGTCTTAGGCATAAAAGATGACTCACCTGTGGCGAGGACATTGATGTTGAACATACACACTGTCAATTGACGTTTATAATACATGTCATTTGTGGTGACTCTTTTAATATAACGTTGAATAAAACTCGACTTTCGTTTTATAAATGCCTTGAAGAGAGTAAAACGCTTTGTAGTGCACAGGGACTCCACATTATCTTCTCGTATTTTTCACATGCACATGGTATGAATATGAACACTTGTGGTATTTCATTTTTCTCAGTTTGCCTAGGCTACATTGGAAAATTGTATTCACTATTATAATACCACTTAAATAACTGTTCTGTTCATTTTCCTTCATTTTATTTAAATTTATTATCATGGACTTTTGGTCCCTTTCACTTACATTTTTAAAACATTTCAAGCATACACCTTTACAGTCCGAACCTGATTGATGAGTTGATACAAGAAGCTTCTTTTTAACATCACTCATTCGGTCATTTATTTTACAATTTTGGTTGTTTTTTGTTTATCTTTATTACTGTCCTGTTCACTCGCTATGATTGTCTCTGCCATTGCTTATTCACTTTATAAAAAAACACTATATACCTACAACAAGAACACAAAACCTCACTAACCAACTCAAAAGACAAACAAGATGGGAAAGTTAAACACAGCAGTGTTGTGGAACTACATTCCCCTTATTGTTCCACAATTGACATTCCTCCTTTTCTCGTGTTGCCTATATTTTAAAATCTCAATAAAACTCTAACAAATTCCTCTTGAAATGTAACTTAGCTTACAAAAAAAGAGCTTTTTAAAAGTACATGACATCGTGTCAACCTCAAAAATTAAAAATATCAACATTCCCCCCCTTTTTTCCCCCGAACCCTTTAATTCTTTATGTTTCCAATTCATACTAACATTGGCATTGAGTAAAAATACTTACTAACAAAACTTGCTCAGTTACTAAAATTTGGTTCGCATGTTCACTAGGGTAGGCTTAAAAAGACTTTTAATTTTTTTTTATCCACTATACCATGGAAATCTTGCGTCTACATTTTAGTAAAAAAAAATATTTTTTTTAATGATTGATAAATTTCGGTCGCACACACCCCCAATATTTACAAAAACTGATCAATTTCAACATTTTTGCATGATAGAGAAAAAAATATTCTATATTCTATACATGTCAAACTTCTATAATAGCTTTAGTAAGAAAAGAATATCACAAGGGAGATAAGTAAATAAAACAATCATAATATTTAAATCATTTATTGGTCGCGCATTGCGCTTAAAAAACACAATTTTTATGTGAAAACAGCAAATTTTACATTATCATTTAATTGAGTATAATAATAGTAATGAACTACAGCATTATGGCAATAGTCTTTTACTCCTTCTTTTCAAAAACTTGCTAATTTAAAGTCTGATTTGTGGAAAACTTAAGCATTATGGGCTTGACAGGAGAGTTGTTTTAATTAAGCCATCCCTGGACTTAGTTCCTCAGAATTTCTGTGATGCTTCTGTTGCCAGCTGACACACCGCTCAACTGCTTGAGTGTGACAAGGAAATAAGTTGGAATTCCTGTCAGATGCTGTGCCTAGTTGTTAATTGATGTAATGTGCTCATAACTTACTCTTTGAACAAAGGGGGTGGTGATACTTTGCACGAACTCCAATGAATCATCTCGGTGTACTCTGTAGCAGAAAAGTTGGTTTTGGCGTCACATAGCTCCTAATTGTGTTTCCCTTAGGAGCTGTGTTTCTTGCCTTCAAAATTGGTTTGAGTTATAGCTCTCTTATATGTTTACTTTCATCTACATTCATACTCAAAAGCAAATTTTCGGGGTGAGCAAAAAATGTGTTACGTCTATGGTCTATAATTTGAAGTAAATGTTAAGGTAGGTACTGCGATGTTTTTAATAGCTTCAAAACACATGCTTAGGACCGTCTGTAAAGTACTTGCTGTTCTTGATATTAAACCACACAGGCATGTAGGACTTCAAGATAAAAAAAACTAATGTCTTAAGTTCATCTGAAGGATTTATCACATGTATATCTGAGAAATTTTTTGGTCGTAGTTAACCATCTTGAGTGAGAAAGAGGACCAGGATAACGAACAGACAAATCTTCTGGATATTTCCTGATTTTACTGCAGTATAAATGTCTAGGTATTGCTGATCTTTGCTGAGTACTTTCTGGTCGATTTCAGGAATCACACACTGAGCACTTTGAAAGTGTATCACTGAAGTTTTTCACAACCACTAAGCTGTGTGCCAATTGGACCATAAAAGGATTAAGACCCAGTAGTGTCACCATCAACACTTTGAAATAAGTGATGGAATGCAATTCATTAAAATGGAGACACACCCCCCACTGTAGTGGCCTTTTCACATGTAGTTTAATCAAATGAATTACTACACTTTTCCAGCCAGTGTTAGTTACTGTACCGTCACACCCAATTACCTCTAGTTCGTCAAGGGGAATCCCAAGTGTAGACAAATGAGAAATAATGCTAGAAGCAATAGCAATGGAAGATCCTGAAGGGGTGAAACATGGCCAATGTATACCAAACCCAGTTCTGAATAAGGAATTAATGTTATTCTTTTTCAGTTTTGTGAAACTGTTTAGAATGTAGCTAAATCAATCACTATTTTATCTTTTCTGCCGTCAAAGTAAAGTCCCTTCATCTCCTTATTTGTAGCCTCAACCTGTAACTCAGTACAGTTACACTCTTTTTCTCTTCTAAATTTGTTTTTATCAACTACACAGGTGTGGTCACTAAAGGAAACAATATCAATATCTTGAAGTAAAATTCAAATCATTGCTGCTGTTACACAATCAGATACTACAAATAGATAACTAGTTAATGCAGTTGATTTTAATTTAATCTGCATCTGCCATGGTGATTTAATGATTGGCACGAATTCCCCATCATCGTCATCTTCAGGCCCATCGGATGAATAAATTTTACATTTTAAGTCTTCTTCAGGTACCATTGTTTCCTCTTCAATCAGTGTTGAACATGAAGGCCATGAAATGTAAATGTAGGCCTAGTTTGTTTGAAGTCACTTGCCCTTTTTGATTATTTGGGTCAATTTTTTGTTTCTTGTACATCCAAATTTCCAATTTTATCTAACCTGTACTTTCTATGCATGTACAAAAATTTTAATTGAACTCCGGGAATCTTCTTGTATTTTTCACAGTCACAGTTTATTGATATAGGCACTCAAACAAATCGGGGGTTTTGTGGCAGTTACAGTTCACAACAATATTGCACTTACATGATGAGACAGCAAAGAGTGAGAACGATTTTCGTTTTGAAGTTTTTCAATCTTTTCTTTGAATGCTGCCTTATCCTTGTCATGGTTGTATGATTTCCTAAATTCATAGTAACTATCGTGATAGGCGTTAATTATCTGCACAATCCTGTATCTGAAACAGTTGGTATTGATGCTTTGTCAAACACCAAATTCTATTTTCTGCGCTACTATCGCTGAAACTTTGGAAAAACTGACACACTTGTTGTTAGTTTTCCAAAAACTAAAGTTGTATCGTTACTGAAAACAACACTTTGAGGACGTCCTCAGAGTTAAAAGTTTATTCAGAACTAAATCTCTTGGATAGCCAAATAAAGGGCACTCAAACGCCTGTCGAATAATTTTCTTAGAAGCTTCCATCACACTAATGCCTCCGTCAAAATGAAAATTACTTTTAAACACACACAGGTTAAAAGCAACACTAACTGCTACCAAAAAGTCACAAGAAATGACAACGCCACACCAAGGTCAGTGGCCGACTGATCACATGATCAAACTGGTGGAGTGTAAAGCACTGTAGGATTGTGGGTAGTTGTGGGCGGGAGTGGTTGGAGGAGAAAATGCGTCTAAGTTCATGCGCCATTTTCTATCTGATCCACAACAAAAATATCCCTTCATTTAGTTTAAATCCAACATTACGATTATGGAGGAAAAGTACGAACTAAACAAAAAAGCCTTATTTTAGTTAATTTTAGGTTTTTTTAAGTGCATTGCGTGACCAGCAAATTAAAATTTGTAATTATTTTTATGCTTACAGTTATTCATTCAGCCATCTTGTACTAATTCCACACTATAGCGGTTCAACCATATTAAGTTTAACACATTTTTTAAAAAATTGTGAAAATTTGTTGAATTTCAGTAATTTTTAAAAATATCTATTGTGATATTTGTGACATGGAAGATATCAACCTATTTTTTATTTCTTTTTTTTATTCTACTAAACTGTACTCGAGGCAAGTTTTCTGTGGTATAACTGATCAAAAATAATAATTAGCCCACCCTAGGGTTCACCACACATTTTACAAATCATTTTTATTTATAATCATTAGCTAACAGTATTACAATTGGAGAAAAAGCCTTTTAAAAAACAGGTCAAATTATTTAATTTTGCTAGGAAAACCGTAATTATGCTGGAATTTTTATTCTGGAGTATGAGTGGCTATCCTGATGATATAAATTGTACTCACCCAAATAATCTAAGATAAAATTACTTTCTATAATTTAAAAGGTAAAATATTTTATATACGTTATATATTTATGTAGAAGCTTATGTAGATCTTCCTAAAAAAACTTTATTTTTCTAGATAAAATGCCTATAATGTACTTGAAAAATCCGTCAAATAGCTTCACCACACCTAGTGCTCAAAAATTTGCTGAAGAAAGGTCACTACTCATCTTATATGACAGCATTTTTTTATATGCTACAGGACTTTCTTATCCTTTAATCATTTATTGATGGCATTTTTAAAAAATTTATATATTTATTTGGTTAAATACCTGCTTGTGGGTCATTGGTGGCCGTTTTTGTAATTGATTGCATATATTGAATAGTTTGTCAGCTCAGTTATAATTATTTTTCTAAATCTTTATAATTATTTTAAATTACTAACACTATAATAGAATAACATGGATTTAAACTACTATTAGGTGCATACAGTTTTATATTAACTAAGTTTGTTTCCCTTTAAACTTAAATAAACTGCTGTGGCCCGCCTGATAAAATAATTTCCCTCATCTGAAGTAACAGATAATGTGTACAGACACTCAGATGTGTATTTTACCTAACATAATAGGTCAGGGTTCCTACGGTCTGGAAAGTCAGGGGAAAAAATAATAGTCAGGGAAGCTTTAAAAGTCAGGGAAAGTCAGGAAATGACAATTCATGTCACACTTAGAAAAAAACAACGGAAATATTTTTCGTATTTACTGCGTCATAAGCCACTGCCCCAATGAAGAAAGCTGAGGGCACTTACCATGCTCAAACTTGCTGTAACACAAGCTTTGGTAGCATTTTATTTCACAAGGTGAACGCAGAAATCTTCTGGCCTGCACATGACAATTCTTTTAACTTTAGTGATCCATTGTTTGGTTCTTGTTCAAGGTTTGGCATAGTTATCATTGGATACAGTGAATTAGAACTGATTCGACTACACCAGCAATGTCTAACAAAAAAGAAGTTTTTAACCAGCTCTGGCAAAGCCCAGAGCATTTTCTTAAATTCTCATACTGGATCAGTGGCGTTGAAAGTAATAAGTTGCAGGCATTTTGTAAAGTGTGCAAAAAAATTATAAACCTAAGTAATATGGGAAAGCAAGAATTAGCTTCCCATGCAAAAGGACCAACTCATATCAAAACTCTTGAAACTTTGACAAATCAACGCTCTCTGTTGACTTTTTTCTCAAAAAAGTCAAGACATTCAGGTTCATCGAGCTCCCCTGTTTCAACAGAATCTCTGGCACACAAAGACATTGTACCTAGTGGTAATTCGGCTGGTTACTCGAGTTTTTCTGTTCATCGGAAATCATAAAGTCGCAGAAGGAAGCTGTTGCCAAAAGTGAAATTAGTGTAGTACCTCGAAGAAACCATAACACTTTTGTTATAAAAGATGATATAACTAAGGCGGAAGTAATTTGGGCTATGCAAGTTTTTTACAAAAAATGTCTTTCAATTCGTGCAATAATAAGTACAATTTTTCAGTTGATGTTTTCCCGGGTGTTCCATTGCCAATGCCTTTACCCTTGGTGGAGACAAGGCTGCATACTTAATTGTGCATGGCTTGGCTCCATTCTTTCATATGAATTTACTGGACTGCCTAAAATCATGTAACAACTTTGTAATTTGTTTTGCTGAAGTGTTGAATAAAGTTATTCAAAGAGGACAAATGGACATTGTAATAAGATTCTGGGACAAGGAAAATCATAAAGTCATCAGTCATTACTTAAACAGTGTGTTTTTCGATAGGAGCACCACTGAAGAATTACTGAATTATTTTCTGGATGGTATTTCTCCTCTTACACTCTCTAAGTTGATACAAGTGTCAATGGATGGCCCAAATGTCAATTTAAAGTTTATAACACTTCTTCAGGAACACATCAAATCTGTCACAAACAATGAAGTATGTAGTTTGCTAAATATGGGAAAATGTGGGCTTCATGTTGTTCATGGTTCCTTGAGAACAGGAGTGGAGTCTGTTGATTGGGATATTAGTAGCTTATTGCTTCACATGTACTACCTGTTCACTGACTCTCCAGCTTGTCGAGCATTGTTTACCCAGTTGACAGCATGTGCATCTTTTCCATTGAAGTTCTGTGGTGTGCGGTGGTTAAATAATGCAAAGTGCTTTCAAAGGGCATGACAAATTTGGGACCATGTTGTTAAGTTTCTCAAAGAAGCAAAACTTCCTAAAACAAAACCTGTAGAGACACTGAAAAGAGCAGCCTGTGATCCATTCCTAAAGTGTAAACTAGCTTTCTGCAAGACAATTTCAGATAATGTCAGCCTTTCCTGCAACTATTCCAAACATCAAAAACAATGACTCCATATCTTTTTGAAACTGTAGAGAAACTTCTAAGATACCTTATGAATCGCTGCGTGAAACTTGATCTGATGAAGTGCACGGGTCCAAAGTTACTGTATATCGACATACAAAAAATCATAAAATTTGATCCTTAGCAAAAATATTGATGTAGAATTTGCAACAAAACGTTTGTTAGGAGAAACTGCAATCACAGTAACAGAAAGACAAATACTAGAATTTATACACTAGTGCCGCAGTATGTTAACCACCATGATTGCAAAACTACAAAGAAAGAATTCCCTTTAAACAGAAAGCTGTGAGAGGTTTGTCTTCATTGCTGTTATTCAACATTCACCTCAACTGGGCCAGAAGAGATTTTATTTTATTTTGGAGAAACTCAACCATAAATGATGTTCTGGCTGAAAATGCCAAGAAAGAATACTTTTATTTTTGCAACCTCAAAAAATCTCAGCTTCAAGAAATATTTCGTCCTTGTGATTAGTTTAGTGATAAAGTAGGACTTGACACTATTTATGGTAGTTTTCTAATAGGAGATGCAAACTACAAACATCTTTGGGAAGTAATAAAGATTGGCCTTGTCTTGTCGCGAGTGATTGAAACTGTTGAAGGTGGTTTTTCAGTCAATAAATCTTTACTGGTTGAAAATATAGATGAAAAAACAGTCACTGCACAGCGTCACATTCATGATGAGATATAAGAAGCAGAAGGGATTAAAAACATACACATTAGCAAAAAGATGTTGGATTACGTGAGAGGTTCTCAGAAACGCTATCGTGAATATTTGGAGATGAAGAAGCAGGAAAGAAGTGAAGAAGACAAGAAGAAGGTAGTAAAGAGGAAATTAGATAGCTATACAAGTTAAAGATCTAGAAGGAAAGAGAAAAAAATAATGATGGCAACTGAAGGAAACGAGAACAATAGAAGTGGAGTTGCAAGAACTGAAGAAGAAACAAGTTTCACTTTATTAAATAATAGCATAGTAATCTTATTGTATGACTTTTGATGATTTTTAATAAAAAGAAAACTGACTTGAGACATGAATAATATGAAAGCAGACACAGTTCCTCCTGTTGTGTGCTATTCCGTTCAGGATATTTACAATTTAGGTAAAATAAGACTGTAATGATACCAAACTTTTTAGGATGTTCTTAGTGGCCTGTTATTTAGTATGTATTTCTGCACATGATACCAAAGTGAATCAAGTTTGTTACAACTTTTTGATAGTGTTAGACATATTTAATTATTTTTCCATCATTTTCCCTGAACTGATTGGCAAGACGTCTGCTTTCTTATTCTTCCATGAGAGGTGAGGCAAGGTTGGCTGTAGGGAGGAGTAGGGCCGAAATAAATTTATTTAAATTAATATTTTCACATGTATAGTATCGTAAAGTATAGTAGAAATTTATGAGAAATTGGTCAGGGAACTTGGGAAAATAGTCAGGGAAAAGTCAGGGAGAATTTTTTTACAAATACTGTAGGAATCCTGTAGGTAAAATAAGGATTAGAAACTGCACCAAAATTTGCTGTGATAGAAAATGAGTTATCACCACAAGTTATAAAATAAAATCTAACCCTCACTGAACTTGGCTGTGAATAAAACTAAGAATAATAGAGACTGTATGAACCACGATGTCAACCCACATATAAATTCAGATCAAAATTTTGTCAAACTATTTACAAGTATTTTTATATGTTTAGCGAAATAAAATGCAAATAAAATGTGAAATCATTTTGTACTATCCTTTGATACATTCTCTTTTATGTGCATTCCCAGTTTGACAAAATAAAATAACCACTTGATTTTATCTGAGGTCTGGCTAATTGTAGACAACCTTTCCACATTGAAAATTTAAAATACTGAGGGGCTGCATTTAAAAAAAAAGTTATATGAGCAACAAACAACTTAAGAAAAAAGAATTACACATTAGTTCCTTAATATTACAAACTAAATAAAAGAATAAACCCTATAAAAATAATATGTACCACATGGTGGGTTTTTTTTTACCAACATTTGAAACCTTTTATTTGGAGCAATGGTATATCACCCTGACCTCAAATGACATCTCCAAACACTTGGCTAAACCACTGTTTCATTTTGCTCTTTAAGGTGTTGAAGATGTCCAAAAAATCTTCACACGTATGATTTACATTATGTACAACCAACTATCATAGTTTTATGTCCAGTGAGCTTCCCCCATTACATTTTTGGACCAAATGACCCATGTATTCACTATTATTAACGTCGGAAGTCTACGGGCCCTTGACAAGGAGGACTATGCTACTGTTCACTGCAGACACTATATTGGGTTTATACACTATGTAAAGAACTCTAAAAAACAGTTTTAAAGCTTTTTCTTTTACACAAGAGTAGTTTTGTTTATTTGAAGGGAGAAAAGTAACCCACTATTCAAACTTTTTCTCTTTTTCATACCTGATCTTATTTACATCTTAAGACTTTTTTTTTCTCCTAGTTCATTGTGTCAATGAAATACAAAATAAATACTTGTCAAAGTTAAAAAAATTTCCCTTTGTGTTTTACTCAACCAAGGGACTTTTAACTTA
>JBCFYV010009882.1:6727548-6741987 GCA_039000515.1 Timema cristinae | reverse complement strand
CTTCATTGCTGTTATTCAACATTCACCTCAACTGGGCCAGAAGAGATTTTTTTATTTTGGAGAAACTCAACCATAAATGATGTTCTGGCTGAAAATGCCAAGAAAGAATACTTTTATTTTTGCAACCTCAAAAAATCTCAGCTTCAAGAAATATTTCGTCCTTGTGATTAGTTTAGTGATAAAGTAGGACTTGACACTATTTATGGTAGTTTTCTAATAGGAGATGCAAACTACAAACATCTTTGGGAAGTAATAAAGATTGGCCTTGTCTTGTCGCGAGTGATTGAAACTGTTGAAGGTGGTTTTTCAGTCAATAAATCTTTACTGGTTGAAAATATAGATGAAAAAACAGTCACTGCACAGCGTCACATTCATGATGAGATATAAGAAGCAGAAGGGATTAAAAACATACACATTAGCAAAAAGATGTTGGATTACGTGAGAGGTTCTCAGAAACGCTATCGTGAATATTTGGAGATGAAGAAGCAGGAAAGAAGTGAAGAAGACAAGAAGAAGGTAGTAAAGGGAAATTAGATAGCTATACAAGTTAAAGATCTAGAAGGAAAGAGAAAAAAAATAATGATGGCAACTGAAGGGAAACGAGAAGCAATAGAAGTGGAGTTGCAAGAACTGAAGAAGAAACAAGTTTCACTTTATTAAATATAGCATAGTATCTTATTGTATGACTTTTGATGATTTTAATAAAAAGAAAACTGACTTGAGACATGAATAATATGAAAGCAGACACAGTTCCTCCTGTTGTGTGCTATTCCGTTCAGGATATTTACAATTTAGGTAAAATAAGACTGTAATGATACCAAACTTTTTAGGATGTTCTTAGTGGCCTGTTATTTAGTATGTATTTCTGCACATGATACCAAAGTGAATCAAGTTTGTTACAACTTTTTGATAGTGTTAGACATATTTAATTATTTTTCCATCATTTTCCCTGAACTGATTGGCAAGACGTCTGCTTTCTTATTCTTCCATGAGAGGTGAGGCAAGGTTGGCTGTAGGGAGGAGTAGGCCGAAATAAATTTATTTAAATTAATATTTTCACATGTATAGTATCGTAAAGTATAGTAGAAATTTTATGAGAAATTGGTCAGGGAACTTGGGAAAATAGTCAGGGAAAAGTCAGGGAGAATTTTTTTACAAATACTGTAGGAATCCTGTAGGTAAAATAAGGATTAGAAACTGCACCAAAATTTGCTGTGATAGAAAATGAGTTATCACCACAAGTTATAAAATAAAATCTACCCTCACTGAACTTGGCTGTGAATAAAACTAAGAATAATAGAGACTGTATGAACCACGATGTCAACCCACATATAAATTCAGATCAAAATTTTGTCAAACTATTTACAAGTATTTTTATATGTTTAGCGAAATAAAATGCAAATAAAATGTGAAATCATTTTGTACTATCCTTTGATACATTCTCTTTTATGTGCATTCCCAGTTTGACAAAATAAAATAACCACTTGATTTTATCTGAGGTCTGGCTAATTGTAGACAACCTTTCCACATTGAAAATTTAAAATACTGAGGGGGCTGCATTTAAAAAAAAAGTTATATGAGCAACAAACAACTTAAGAAAAAAGAATTACACATTAGTTCCTTAATATTACAAACTAATAAAAGAATAAACCCTATAAAAATAATATGTACCACATGGTGGGTTTTTTTTTACCAACATTTGAAACCTTTTATTTGGAGCAATGGTATATCACCCTGACCTCAAATGACATCTCCAAACACTTGGCTAAACCACTGTTTCATTTTGCTCTTTAAGGGTGTTGAAGATGTCCAAAAAATCTTCACACGTATGATTTACATTATGTACACCAACTATCATAGTTTTATGTCCAGTGAGCTTCCCCCATTACATTTTTGGACCAAATGACCCATGTATTCACTATTATTAACGTCGGAAGTCTACGGGCCCTTGACAAGGGAGGACTATGCTACTGTTCACTGCAGACACTTATTGGGTTTATACACTATGTTAAAGAACTCTAAATACAGTTTTAAAGCTTTTTCTTTTACACAAGAGTAGTTTTGTTTATTTGAAGGGAGAAAAGTAACCACTATTCAAACTTTCTCTCTCATACCTGATCTTATTTACATCTTAAGACTTTTTTTTTCTCCTATGTTCATTGTGTCAATGATAATACAAAATAAATTACTTGTCAGAAGTTAAAAAATTTCCCTTAGTGTTTTACTCAACCAAGGGACTTCAACTATAAGCTCACTTTGAATTCAACATTGAATACAACATTTTTCAGCTTTTTCTTAGTTATATACCTATATTATTTATTTTTTTAAAAGTTAAAACCAAACTAGATTTACTTACCAAAACATACAGTGCCAGATTCAGAATAGGGGAGATTGAATTATAATTAATACACTTTTATTTTGCTCCATATCTTGTTACCGGTTTGGAATATTTGCATTTTGATTATACTAATGGGGCAGGGATGAATAAAGTAGAATTTAGAGGAAATGTATCTGTGTTTGCTTGAAGGGAGAGTGGGAAAACATTTAGAAAAAACCACTATCAGTATACCAAACCATTGTTTGTTCCCCGACCTCCCTGTTATCAGCCAACTAAACAACATGAGACATTTATTCCGTGTGCCCACCAGTATCGGTAAAAGCATTCTTAACAGCCATGAAATCTGCTTTGGTGGTTGCATTATCTAATGCGTCACTCTTATTATGGCAGATTGGATTGACAGTGATTGGAAGATTGGGGAGCGATGCCCAGTCAGGTGTACCAAGGTGTTTTTTTCCCTAACAGGGTTCCTACGCTCTGGAAAGTCAGGGAAAGTCAGGGAAGCTTTAAAAAGGTCAGGGAAAGTCAGGGAAATGACAATTCATGTCTTCATGTCACACTTAGAAAAAACAAAGAAAATATTTTTTCTATTTACTGCGTCATAAGCCACTGCCCCAATGAAGAAAGCTGAGGGGCACTTACCATGCTCAAACTTGCCCTAACACAAGTTTTGGTAGCATTTTATTTCAGAATGTGAACGCAGAGGTCTCCTAGCCTGCACATGACAATTCTTTTAACTTTAGTGATCACTTGTTTTTGTTCTTGTTCAAGGTTTGTCATCGTTATAGTTTGATACAGTGCACCAGGACTGATTAGACTACACCAGCAATGTCTAACAAAAAAAACCGTTTTTAACCAGCTCTGGCTAAGCCCAGACCATTTTCCTGAATTCTCATACTGGATAAGTGGTGTTGAAAGTAATAAGCTGCAGGCATTTTGTAAAGTGTGCAAAAAAATTATAAACTTAAGTAATATGGGAAAGCAAGCATTAGCTTCCCATGCAAAAGGACCAACTCATATCAAAACTCTTGAAACTTTGACAAATCAACGCTCTCTGTTGACTTTTTTTTTCAAAAAAGTCAAGTGATTCAGGTTCATCGAGCTCCCCAGTTTCAAGAGAATCTCTGGCACACAAAGACATTCTACCTAGTGATGATTCTGCTGGTTGCTCGAAGAGTTTTTCTGTTTCATCGAAAATCGTAACGTCGCAGAAGGAAGCTGTTGCTAAAAGTGAAATTAGTGTAGTGCCTCAAAGAAACCATAACACTTTTGTTATAAAAGATGATATAACTAAGGCGGAAGTCATTTGGGCTATGCAAGTTGTTGACAAAAAAATGTCTTTCAATTCGTGCAATAATTTAAGTACAATTTTTCAATTGATGTTTCCCGAGTGTTCCATTGCCAATGCCTTTACCCTTGGTGGAGACAAGGCTGCATACTTCATTGTGCATGGCTTGGCTCCTTCTTTCATAATAATTTACTGGACCGCCTAAAATCATGTAACAACTTTGTAATTTGTTTTGATGAGGCATTGAATAAAGTTATTCAAAGAGGACAGATGGACATTGTAATTAGATTCTGGGACAAGGAAAATCATAAAGTCATCAGTCGTTACTTAAACAGTGTGTTTTTCGATAGGAGCACTGCTGAAGAATTACTGAAGCATTTTCTGGATGGTATTTCTCCTCTTCCACTCTCTAAGTTGATACAAGTGTCAATGGATGGCCCAAATGTCAATTTAAAGTTTATAACACTTCTTCAGGAACACCTCAAATCTGTAACAGACAATGAAGTATGTAGTTTGCTAAATCTGGGAACATGTGGGCTTCATGTTGTTCATGGTTCCTTGAGAACAGGAGTAGAGTCTGTTGATTGGGATATAAGTAGCTTATTACGTCACATGTACTACCTGTTCACTGACTCTCCAGCTCGTCGAGCATTGTTCACCCAGTTGACAGGGTGTACAACTTTTCCATTGAAGTTCTGTGGTGTGCGTTGGTTAGAGAATGCGAAGTGCTTTCAAAGGGCATTACAAATTTGGGACCATGTTATTAAGTTTCTCAAAGAAGCAAAACTTCCTAAAACAAAACCTGTAGAGACACTGAAAAGAGCAGCCTGTGATCCATTCCTAAAGTGTAAACTAGCGTTCTGCAAGACAATTGCAGATGAATGTCAGCCTTTCCTGCAACGGTTCCAGACATCAAAACCAATGACTCCATATCTTTTTGAAGCTGTAGAGAAACTTCTAAGATACCTTATGAATTGTTGTGTGAAACCTGATCTTATGAAGTGCACGGGTCCAAAGTTACTGTCTATTGACACAAAAAAATCAGAAAATTTGATCCTTAGCAAAAATATTGATATAGGATTTGCAACAAAACGTTTGTTAGGAGAAACTGCGATCACAGTAACAGAAAGACAAAAATTAGAATGTATACATGAGTGCCGCAGTATGTTAACCACCATGATTGCAAAACTACAAGAAAAAAGTCCCTTAAAACAGAAAGCTGTGAGAGGTTTGTCTTCATTGGATCCTTGTGTTATTCAACATTCACCTTAACTGGCCGAGAAGAGATTTTCTTTTCTTTTGGAGGAACTCAACCATGCCAACATCATAAATGATGTTCTGGCTGAAAATGCCAAGAAAGAATACTTGCATTTTTGCAACCTCAAAAAATCTGAGCTTCAAGAAATATTTCGTCCTTGTGATCAGTTTAGTGATGAAGTAGGACTTGACACTATTTATGGTAGCTTTCTAATAGGAGAAGCAAACTACAAACATCTTTGGGAAGTAATAAAGATTTGCCTTGTCTTGTCGCATGGGAATGCAACTGTTGAAGGTGGTTTTTCAGTCAATAAATCTTTACTGGTTGAAAACATGCATGAAAAGACAGTCATTGCACAGCGTCACATTCATGATGAGATACAAGAAGCAGGAGGGATTAAAAATATACACATTAGCAAAAAGATGTTGGATTACGTGAGAGGTGCTCGGAAACGCTATCATGAATACTTAGAGATGAAGAAGCAAGAAAAAAGTGAAAAAGACAAGAAGAAGGCAGAAAAGAGGAAATTAGATATACAAGTTAAAGATTTAGAAGGAGAAAGAAAAAAATTAATGATGGCAACTGAAGAGAAACGAGAAGCAATAGACGTGGAGTTGCAAGAACTGAAGAAGAAGCAAGCTTCACTTTATTAAATATAACATAGTTTCTTATTGTATGACTATAGTGATAATTTTAATAAAAATAAAATTGACTTGAGACATGAATAATATGAAAACAGACAGAGTTCCTGTTGTAAGCTATTCAGTTCAGGAAATGTACAGTTTAGGTAAAATAAAACTGTAATGATACCAAACTCTTTAGTATGTTCTTAGTGGCCTGTTATTTAATACGTATTTCTGCACATGATACCAAAGGGAATCAAGTTTGTTACAAATTTTTGATAGGGATTATTTTTCCATCATTTTCCCTCAACTGATTGGCAAGATGTCTGCTTTCTTATTCTTCCATGAGAGGTGAGGCAAGGTCGGCTGTAAGGGGGAGGAGGCCGAAATAAATTTATTTAAATTAATATTTTCACGTGTATAGTACCGTAAAGTTATAATGGAAATTTTATGAGAAATTGGTCAGGGAACTTGGGAAAATAGTCAGGGAAAGTCAGGGAAAAGTCAGGGAGAATATTTTTACAAATACTGTAGGAACCCTGCCTAAGTAGTTTCCCTTGTTTTCCTCCACTCAAATTTGAGTACATTTTCTATCAAATTCTACCTTCCTTATTACTATTCCATTTGTGTATATAACCAACTCATAAGAAAAATAATTTGAAAATCATAAAAATTAAATAGTGTGAGGAACAAGCTAACACGTAGTTACTGTCACAATAATTATGCTCATTAACAACAACAAACACACAACCCACTTTGGTGGCCACATGGTCTAAGGTGGTTTGATCCCAATCTGGTGTTCTAAGGGTGGTTTTCTTAAATGTGGGTACACTTTCTCTAAATTCAATTGTCCTCATCCCAAACCCACTAGCATTATTTGTACATAAGCGTTCAAAAACAAGGTGCTTAGGAAGATATTTGTTCCAAAAAGGGAGGAGGTTACATATTGATGAGTTATATACCCTGTACAACACAATAGATCACAATAGATTGTTAGAATAATCAAATCTTGTAGATTACGGTGGGCGGGACGTGCAGCGCAATTGGGAGAATCTAGAACTGTGTTCAGGCTACTGACTGGCAAACTCATTGGGAAGAGACCAGACCTAGATGCAGATGAGAGGATAAAATTAAAATGGAGCTGAAAGACATAGGGTGTAGTGAGGTGGACTGTATATAACTAGCTCAAGATAGGGATAGGGTGTAATTAGGTAGACTGGTTAGAACTAGCTCAAGATAGGGACAGGGTGTAATGAGGGGGACTGGACAAAACTAGTTCAAGATAGGGATAGGGTGTAATGAGGTAGACTGGATAGAACTAGCTCAAGATAGGGATAGGGAGTAATGAGGTGGACTGTATAGAACTAGCTCAAGATAGGGATAGGGAGTAATGAGGGGGGACTGTTTATAACTAGCTCAAGATAGGGATAGGTGGCATACTTTGGTAAGTGCGGCAATGAACGTTTAAGTTCCAAATGCCAAAATGTAAGTGCACAAGCCTATAACCCGGATGGGTGGTAAGATGCGGTGATAAAAAATGTATACAAATAATGTATGTATATTTGATCAAACCTTATTCTTATTTAAAAATATAATAGTTTTATTTTCTTAATATTCTTGTGGGTGAAACTACCTCTAACTTCCTTCCTATGAAATAAATTCACATTTTGATGAACATTTTCACAATATTAATCCATGTAATCGGTACCTAATAAAGTTTCATCATGAGTATGTTTTATCTTAGACCAATGTTTCCAAATTAAATTTAGACACAGATCCCATTTATATTTTGCACAACATAACAAAATCCCTTTATTATTTGTAGAGTAGCAAATAAAAAGAAATATGTGCCACAGGCAAAAAAAAAAATCTTGGTTTAAGGTCAAATAGCTTTAAATTTAAAGTTACATTTTTTCACGAGGAAGCCAACTACATGTTTTGTTCTTTTTCAAATCCAATAATTAAATTTTGCCGCCCTGTATAAATGCCTTTCGGGAAAGAAAAATTGAAATGGTTTTACTTTTAACTCATTTATAACTATAGTATCAAATTCTTTGCTTATTATAATTAGTATAAAACAATATAAAAAAGTCAACATACACTTTAATGAGAAGAAGGTAGTATTTTCTTTTTTTTGGCAAACTCTTCTTTATCTAATTTTGTTATTGACAATAATTGAATTTGCATAACTGCAGCCACATAAAGTTGGTTTTTATACTTTGTTTTATTTGGGCTGCGCAACTACTTTATTAAGCTATTCATTAGGTTCAAAATGATTGTTTTGATAAAAATTTTAATCATAGATCCAGTTGATCCTAGGGTGTCCATGATAAATAGTTTGTGGACATATTATATTACATTAATTATAAAACGGCCCCGTTTGGTGTTGTTTATAAACACTTTTTAAGCCAAACGTTACATAATTTAATGGCTAAGGAATGTTGGAAATATAGTATAATTAAAATGTTAAAGACTTAAAATATGACCACATAAATTGTTTAAAATAAATAAAATTTAAAGTTTAATCAGAGTTAACGATGATAATAAGTCATAAATACAAATAAAAACCACCTGCCTCAGTGACCCCATGGTCTAAGGCGTCATTATCGTGTTAGACTGGCCTGATGAGGACGGGGAGATCGGGGTTTGAATCCCGGTCGGGTCCACTGCAGGTGGTTTTTTCCTAAATCGTTTCCCAATCTCCTTCCACGCAAATGCGGATGGATTATCTCTAGAATGTTTTCTTCCTCATCCCTATCCCATTAGGGTAATTACCATATATGTGTATAGCTTGAACAGGCAGTAAAACGCGATGGTAAAAAAGTGAAAACTAATAAAAATTACAAAGACAGTATAGTTAACATTTATAAAAGATTGTTCTATTTTGAAAAGAATAGTACAGAATTGAAATTAGCATATACCATAGAACATAGACACATTTGTTGAGTTATAAAATAAGTACAGAAATTACTAATGAAAATTAAAATTGCAATTATACAATTATGAAAAGAAAGACATTAAAAAATGAAGAACTGTAGTTATAGAATTTATTCAATTATAAACGAATCAAGAGTAAGTGAGCGTATTGATTTTTAGGTAAGATGAATTTTAAAGTTAAAATAATGTATAATAGACTATGCTATTATTACTTATTCATTATTTTAACATGCTTTAATAAAATTAATTTTGAGAATATTTTCTAAATATTTGGTAAAATCATTTGTATCTACACAAGTAGCAAGTGAAGGATTCTTTTACCAACTTTAACATTTCAAATTTAGACTCCCTACTATTGTAGAACAAATTAGAAGAAATTTTTCCCATGCTAGTACAAAGTAGAAGCTGATGTTTTAAGTGGATTGAGTATCAAACCAAATATTTAAAGGATAATATTATATTCAACTAAATGTATGTTATATAAGTAGTAATTATAAAGAATCAAATTAATAACATGTATCACCCCTAAAGTTGAAAATAATGTGTGTATCCCCAAAAGACTCCCCCTAAATTTGGAAATAAAACGTGTGTGTGTGTGTGTGTGTCTGTGTCTGTGTCTGTGTCTGTGTCTGTGTGTGTCAACAAAAAGAGATTGAAAAGTCAGGTTCATCCGTATATTTTAATATAATGAAAATTAACAAGCATTATGCTGCCATTTGTGACTATTTTTTCTATGATTATTTATATACTAATTAAAATTACTTAATAAAGTAGTATAGTTTTTAGTTTAAACCAGTTATATTAGAAAATTAATTAACTTTTTCCACAATTTAGAAAAAAAATATTGTTTTGGCAGTTTGTTGTTATTTAATACTAGTTGGATACTAACAAAAATAAGTGTAACTTTTTGAGAAAAGAACATGACTAGTTTTAGTATTCTGTTAATGTATTACACTATTGCTGAGTAAGCACATTGGTCATACAATCAAAACCTGATAGACAAACCAAAATATTAACAAAGTAAATGCGAAATATTAGTCGGGGAAAACTGTGAAAGGATGTAAATGTTTGAGAATAGGAAACATTAAAAAAAAATTAACTTTAAATTATTTCTAAAATGGTAGTTTCGATAACATGTGGTAAATGACCAAGAAAGAATAAAAAATGAGAGGGGGGGGAGGTGAGATAAGGATGGAAAAGGGAGGGGGAGGGGGGCATGCCGCGTGAAGTTAATGACAACTCAATGTCTTACAGTATTAGAAAAATAAACGACACAAGTTTTAAAACAGCCTGCCTGAATAAAAAAGCGTTATATAAATACGATTTAGCGTATAGCATGGACAAGTGTTAATTATTTGATTGTGCTTGTTTGATAACATACATAATTATACATTAAAGGATAAATCAAACAATACAGTCTACTTATGTTTTTGGTATGAAAAAACTATTAGCAAATATCAGCTTATTCTTACTTTCTTGATATCTTACAGGTAGAGAAAGTATTGTGATAGCTAAAAAAATCGAACTCGAGATTTTGATGATTTTCGGCGTTTCATGACCCCCGAATGCTAAAAAGTGGTTTTTGAATTTCCGTCTGTCTGTCTGTACCTCTGACTAGAGCTTAAACTATTTTACCAATCTGGCTAAAACTTGGCATCTAGGATTTTCATGGGGTTGCCTGAGGGGTTTTTTGAATTAGATATCTGACCCTAAAATTAAAGGTGGCTTACTCTTGGGCAAAAAGAGAAAAGTCGATTTTATCAAAATTGACTCTAACAATTTTGATTAAAATTTATTTCAAAACATTTATAAATATTCCAAATAAATTGGCTAGTCTCGATATTTCGGCAAAAAGACTTTTAGGGCTCTGGTCTGGTGTTAAATTATCATTTTTTTATATCTCCAAAACTATTTGAAATATGAAATTACTTACCATTACAAATATGTAGGTCTATTTATAATACAAATATTTTATTCAAAATATATTCTTATAAAATTAAAAACTTTCAAGCTATACACAAATATATTTATTTTTTAACTTTTCACACACTATAAATAAAGAATTGAGACCGTAAAAAAGATTTAACCCAAAATGTTGATGGGTTTCGGCGTATGACCCCCCTGAACCTTAAAAAGTGTTTTTTACAATGCCATCTGTCTGTGTCCTTTTAAACCCAAAATTAAGAATTGTAAAAATCCAAAAGAGTAAAAATCAATTCCCAAAATTGGCTCTAACAATTTTGATTAGAATTCATATCCAGGCGTTGATTAAGTATAAACATAAGGCTAGTTTAGAAGGTAAATCCATTCATACCCCTCTTTAAGGCCTTATATCTCGAAAACAAGGACGAGAAGGCATACTTTTATTTATATGGGGTGAAAGAAAACGGTTTTCTCTACAAAACCCACCATTTGTGGACTTGACAAAAATTCTGGAATAGACGCTGGAGCACCTTAAACATATGGCTATTTTAGATGATAATACCATTCCTCTTTAAGGCCTTAAATCTCGTATACAAGGACGAGAAGGGATACTTTTATGTATATGGGGTGAAAGAAATTTTTTTTTATATAAAACCCACCATTTGTGGACATGACAAAAATTCTTGACTATAGGCCTACGCTGGAGTGTCTTAAACATAATTACCACTCTTAAAATGTGGCTATTTTAGGTGATAATTCAATTCATCTCCCTCCTTAAGCACTTATATCCTGTAAACAATGACGAGAAGAGATACTTTTGTTTATATGGGGGGAAAAAGAATTGTTTTCTGTATAAAACCCACCATTTTTGAACATGATAAAAATTCTGGATTAGACGCTGGAGTGCCTTAAACTTAAGGACCATTCTTAAAATGTGGCTATTTTAAATGACAATGACAAGAGGAGATACTTTTGTTTATATGGGGTGAAAGAGAATTGATTTCTGTATAATACTCGCCATTTTTGGACGTGACAAAAATTCTGGACTAGACGCTGGAGTGCCTTGAACGTAAGGACCACTTATGTGGCTATCTTAGAGGATAATTTTATTCATTTCCTTCTTTAAGGCCTTCTTTAAAACAAGGACGGGAAGGGATATATATATATATATATATATATATATATATATATATATATTAAAAACTATATGGGATGAAAGATAAATGTTTTCTGTATAAAACCCTTCATTTGTGGTCATGACAATTCCAGCATATCCAGCCATTATATTCGATAAACTTGAATACCTCCTTCTCTGAAGCTTTCTCTGCCATCACTTTTTTAATTCTGTACTACCCCTGTTGCCTACTGCCATCTCATTTTCAAATATGAACCTTATTTCATACTAGTTCATTTTTTTTATTGTGTTGGCTAAAATCGGTAAGGTTATTGTGGATGTGGAGTAGTTAGGTCCAGTCAGGTAACATCGATGACACTGATAACCTCAACTAATCCACTGGATAATCATAATAAAATACTATTGTCATCCATCTTGAAAGTTGAATAGTGTCGATTTAGTGTGCTCGTAGCACTGCTAAAATTTAGGTCGGACCGATACTAAAATTTAGTGAGCAACGTGACTAAAGTGTAACTATGAAACATACTTCATTCGATTTTAGGGAGGATGGCGCCTAAACATTCTATTTAGGGTTACTAAATGTGACTATGAAACCGGCCTTAAGACTAGTTTGCCCAGCCGGCGTGTGCATGTTAGCCAACTTAAAGAGCCCATTTCAGAACCAAGTATTTACTGGTTTGCATGACAACTTACATAACCTATACACCCTCGTAAATACATCACAAGAACAAGGGACATGTTTTATTTTGTAAAGGAAGGATGTAAAATTCAGACCTGCTTCTAACTTTTTTTGTTTTTTACTTACTTTATTTTCTTACCATTTGTGAAAATATACTAAAATTGACTATTTTTGACACAGCCTAAAAAATGTAATAACGCAGCATTTTGACTTTTTATAAAAGGAGTTCTAACTTTAAATTCAATAAGACCAATTTACTATACAAATATTTATAATCTAATTTGATATCTACTTTGAGGATGTAATGCTAAAATCTCGCCCCTCGTTTACTAGGGCTATCTCTGGACGGAACACTGAACTCTATAGAGATGGAGTCAAGAGTTGGTTAGGCCACTTCCATCTGTTACCTTACTCCGGCTGACACACAAGACATTCCCACACCAGTTATCACTAAACAAAACAAGTCCAAACCAAAAGGTCTTTAGTTCATTAATGAATTATGTACTTTTCAATAATCCAGATATTAATTATGGTTTATAATGTATTTTACAAACCAAAGTTGACGTGAAACTATACTACCATTCACTTATATAAAGTATGGGTGCTAAGTATATAAAAAAATTAAGGATTGATACCCTTTTCAGTGGTCGAATGGTCTATGACGTCACTCTCGTGTTAGATTGGCCTGCTGCTAACGGAGAAATAGGGGTTAGAATCTCAGTCATGTCTATTGAGGGTGGATACTCCTAAATTATTTCCCACTCTCCTTCCACGCGAATGCGGGTAGACTACTTCTAAAAAATTTCCTTTCTCATCTCTACCCCATTAGAGTAAGTATCATCTATGTGTATAGCCTTAACAGGTAGTAAGACGCGATGATAAAAAAAAAAATTAGGGATTTAACTAAGCATACTCAAAAATACTAGACCTAGTAAATCCCTAATGCTGCTTGAGCCCAGGTACAAAAATGAAGCGATTAGTTAAAATAATTGTTTATAGTTTGCATGTACAAACCTTACGAATTTAGTTGTCTGCACACAATATTTAGCCATGTTATAGATTTTATTTTTAAGAATCTAAGTGTGCTGTGTATTTGTTATTAGAACTAACTAGCTTGTGTGCCCGTTCTTTTTAAATATCAATCCTCTATTGGTTTAAATGATGTGACTAAACGTGAAAAATAGGCAGACTGACTAACACATTATGTCAAAATAGGGATTTACTGTATTTCAAAAATCTTTGCATAAAAGCGATCATAATAGAAGTATAACGGTACAAGATATATTATTACTAAACAAAAATTTGTAAAAAGAACATCAAAGTTTAAAAAAATCCTTAATGAAATAATGGCCTTTTATAGATACATATTGGTCCTTGTAATTACCGGCCATATTTCGATTTTCTAATACACCAAGCAGTTTTTTCTAATTGTTTGTGAAATCTTATATGCCTTAAATCTTGGAACCAATTTTCAGTATTTTCTGATCATCTGGAGTGGTTTTTGTAACTACTTACAAGTCTATCATTTTCCTGCAGCACCAAAAAGTGTTTTTTCTACACGGTTGGAAATTTAAGTATTCCCAACCCAATTCTCTGACTCTTGTTTTGAAACTTAAAAATTTCAGACGCTTTTGGTTATTTGGTGTTGTCCCTCTACCTGTAAGTAAATATTTTACTTTCATACCATAAGGACCCGCCTCGGTGGCGTAGTTGGCTAATGCGCTTGACGTGTTTAGCTCGACTGCTGAGGACGGGGAGATCGAGGTTCGAATCTCGGTCGGGTGAACTTGGGTTGGTTTTTCCTAAATGGTTTTCCACTCTCCCTCCACGCAAATGCGGGTTCACTGCCCCTAATTCAACCTTCCCAATTCCTAATCCATTAGCGTAATTAGTACTTAAAGCGTATAACCCGAACGGGTAGTAAGACGCTGTGTTAAATATTATTATTATACCATAAGGGAAATGTTATATTATTATTATTATTATTATTATTATTATTATTATTAGCACCGCGTCTTACTACCCGTTCGGGTTATACGCACTTGTGCTAATGTGTAATGGTAGGGTGATTGCAAGATGAAATGGGAAATGTTATATTATATTAGCTTTGAAATTTTCTGAGCTGACGCCCAATTTCCAATCTTTCATTTTGGAATTTAGTTTGTTTTCATAATGTTTGAGGCGTATCTTATAACAGGCTGACAAATTTAAATCTTTAACGACAATGAGAAGTTTTTAATATAGATTTTTTAAATCCC
>JBCFYV010009882.1:6698465-6727448 GCA_039000515.1 Timema cristinae | reverse complement strand
ACGCCTATGGGAAAAAACGTAAGTTTTAAGATGTCTTGGTACTTGTAAAAGTGTGACTAAACTGGGGGAAAAATTCATTCTAAAATGTAATTGTTTAGTTCCTCAACAATGAATCTCTGAATATTCGTCGAAAATTCAGTAATTGTTTGGCAAGCTTGATGGGGCACTTTTTTTGTGGCTAACTCAAGAAAGGGGGAAAGGAATGCCAATAAATGGCTCCCTGATCAGATAATCAGGAATTTAGAACTACAAGGGTTTTCATCTATTTGGTTGATGTCATTCAAAGTGTATTTAGGTTTGGCCTATGATGTTTATGTTAGATTAAGCTTAGATAAGTTCACTAACACAAAATAAATGAGTTGAAACAATGTTTTTTAAGAAATAAAATCTAAACACCGAATTCCCTTGGAAATTATTTAAAAAATATGGTTATTTTATTTTAATATTTAGTGAAGAGCCAAGCGTTTTGTTTAATTTCTTCCAAAAAAATCTTTTTGACAAAGAATTTTCTTATTATTTTGTCCTTCAAACCTTAGAACAATTTTTATACAGTATTAATATTGGAAATAATCTAGTATAAGCTACATAATATATTTTAAAGTATTTGGCCAACTATTTATTTTAAAATTCAATATTTTATAATCCCTAAAAACATATACAGTAGTTATGTTGACAAATTAAACCAAATAACATACAAAAGTATATGCTACTGTAAATATGCTGAATGAATGACCCTAAAATTATTTATATTTAAATATATATAAATCTTCTTATTTATTATGTAAAACAATTCTCAATTCCAATATAGCTATTTTGAACTAAACATTTAAGGCCACTTTAGAAAAATGTAAAATTTTCAAAATTTATCATAAGTAAATGAGCTTTAAATAAATTTATTTTTGAAAAATCAACATACATTATTATATAAAGTGTAAAATATACCAATTTTAAAAAATCCGTAAGATCATTTTTAAAAAAATTGAAAATTAATTTCTCATCAAACTAAGTTCTATCTTTAAATGCTTACTTTTTTAATAAAAACAATCAAATTGAATTATTTATCACCCAAAAAACTGCTCTGATTCTCATTTCAAACCAAATCATGTGTGCCATTTTTAAAAGATTGCAGTGTTATTTGTAGTTTCAAACAATTCCGATATCCTTTTCAAATACAATCATTGGATCCTATTTTTGAAATATTTCAAGTTTTTTTAAAATAATAAATCGTTAAACCATCCCTAATTTGGGAGCTAAAGACAAAATAAAAAAGTGAATAAAATCGATCAAAATATTTCAGCTCTATCCCTTAGGGTGGACAGACAGACAGAATTGTAAAATACACTTTTTTGGGTTTGGAATCATACAAAACATAGATTTAGCATAATCTCAAAGCCAAAAATGTTCATAATCGTTTGATCACAATACTCTTTTTATTTATAATTAAGTCAAAAGCCACTGTGTTTTACTACAGTTCAGGATTAGGGAAGAGTAAGGTATAATTCTTCTGGAAATTTTCCCGAATTTGCGTGGAAGAAGAATGGGAAACCATTTAGAAAAAACACCCTCATACATTCAACTGATATTCGAACCCCAACCTCCCCAGCATCAGAAAATCAGACTAAATGAGCTTTACACGTGTCCACAGATGCTTATTTACATCTCTCTCTTAAAAAATAGAAAGCCATTATAGTGCACTCAAATAGGACTATAATTTGGATGAACATTGAGAGAAAAAATCGATATCCCTATTAATAAAGTAACAGAGATGAAAAAAGAACATTGTTTTAAAACATCAATGTTATAAAACCAAAAACATCAGTAATATTTTTCAAACCAATTGAAACTGTAACTGAAATGTATTTGTAATAAATGAATATGAAACTCATGTATCAATTCAAAAAATTGTATTAAAAACCAATAATAAAAAATTACTATTTTCAAAACAAGTACATAAACAGACATCGCTACAAAACATTGATGATTGAAAATCATCTATGAGGAAAACATCGAACCTTTAACATTTATGTTCATTGTAGACCTATATCCCTGCTGGACTGTACTATAAGCATGTCCCGTTTCAGGTTGATCCCACCAGTCGATCTCGTTGTAACTGAGCCAACTCTTTAGGTAAAAGGCTACACAATTAATGTAGTAATACAAATATTGATCGAATTTACTATTTTTATGAGTAGTTTTTTTAGCACCACATCTACTACCCCTACGGTTATGCATCTATGTAGACCAACTATATTACTCTAATGTGTAAGAAGGAGAGTGGAAAATCATTTAGGTTAAACCACGCTCATTACACCTGATCGGAATCAAGGCCCAACCTCACCGCCTTAGCAGTCTAATTTATTGCGAGAGTAACGCCTTAAACCATGCGGACAATGAATCAGGTATTAATAACTAAAAGTATTTTCATTTATCAGCAATTCTTGTAAAATGTGTTCGATAGTTAAAACCTTGAACTAAAAAATATATAATTAAAGTAAAATTTTGTTAATTGTGTTAGGTACCTACAAAAAAGAATAAAATTCAACATTTAAACTATTAACATCCAGAGTGGTCTGAACATTGGAAGTTGGATCTCAAGAAGCTTGCCTGCACTTGAGATAAAGCTATTTCGGTATTTTCTTCCTTTATTTGTGGGAGATAATGACTCATGAATACCTGGCTGGCTGCCTTACTCAGCTCACTTGGACAAAGAGGGAGATTTAGGAATGATTGACACTTAAGTACCCCCACCTAAACAGCTTCTACTCCTTCCCTAGCAGTTTACAGAATTTAGGCTCCACCCCCCGAGATGATATTTTTTCCTTCATAGCCTTCAACTTTGAGTTCATCGTGTCGTGAAATGGAGACTTAAGTTCAGTTCCGCTAAAGAGGATGCGAGTTAACGAGGCTCTGTGTGGGTCGTGTTGCGTCGAGTTTGTTGTCTGTGGTGCTTTGTGTTCTTTGTTTTTGTTGCGCTTGCTCTGCACTTAGCATTAGTGTTTTTTCAGGTGGTCGTGTTGGGAGTAGTCACGTGTCTTGCTGGTGGCACTTGGTTGGATTGTAATGATATTGATTAAAATCAATCTAAAATATATAAAAAGTCATGGATGAAGGTAATTTTTCTTTAAAGTAATATATGTAGATTATCTTTTTATGATTCATCCATGAAGAAACACGCGCTTCTCAGAAATAATGTGAAAAGGATTTTACCAGTAAAATATATTTTTTACACCATTCTTCCTGTTAAAGGAAAAACTACGCAGTATTTGGCAAAGACGCCACTTCTCTATACCAATAAGAAGCTAGCCTTCACAACACCTGTCGTCAGGACTCTTTCTGTTAGTTAGTTTTTACACTGTTGACGAGGGTAGAAAGATGCAAGGGGTTTGTCATATATAAGACGTTGTGCGTATGTTTAAGGCATGCAGGGGATCCACCCGCACAACCCCCGCCCACGCACAAGTCTGTCAGAGCCACGCACTGGCAGTCACAGTCTAACACAGTATAAAATAACTTACATTAATATCACAAGTGTGCATTGATATAAATCATTTAATTGGAGTATATATAAGTAATTAACAGATGTCATTTAAATAAACCGTATGTGAATCCACAGCCATCAACAGTTCTCTTTAATTTTATTAATATACCGATTTAATTAGTGCTCGACCACGGAGCTATAGACAGCTGGTTAAACGGTATATTTAACGTACAGTGATGATAGGCGCTCGACCACAGAGCTATAGACAACCTAAACATCGTCACAGATTTATTATATCAAGGAATTAATCCGTAGTGTTTCAATCGACGCCCGAAGTGGCTCGATTTAATTCAATAGTTATACAATTGGCGCCCAATCGCGATGCGAGTCCTCGAATCCCCGAGACAATAAAGAGACTCCACCGACTGAAAGACACACGGCACACTCCAAGGCACACCAACGACGAACATCCATCCGAGAACCGAGGTAAAACAGACGTTCCACGCATGGCACACTACAAGGCACACCAACGACGAACATCGTACTGAGGCAGAACAAGCTGACCGAAGACATCAAATTAGTCAGATAAGCCTTAATTAAATTTATATTATTTTTAATTAATTAATAAGATTTAAATAACTATGTTTTAATATATTATAATCATTCATTTTAGTAAATTTTGGAAGGGAAAATGGCAGATTCAAATGATAATAGTGACGCTAATAGCTGCTCTGATGAGGTAGAATATGAAAATAGACCTAGGAATCAGTCCTAGAGCAATCAAATGAGGAAATAAGAGAAAGTGAGCAGGACAATGAAGAGTCAATTGCAGAGGTAGAGAGAGAAGATAGGCCAGACAAAGATACACAAAGAAATTTTATAGTAGATTAGGAAGGGCTAGAAAAGAATAGGGAACAAAAGATGGAGCAACCCGTAGTAAATTTAAATCAAATTATGAAAATTTTACAGCAAATAGCAGCGAATAATGAAGAAATTAAACAGGAATTTAAAAAAATGAACCAGGAAATAATAGATGCAATTCATCAGAAATTAGATACAAATAACATTAGACTTGAACCAATCAATAAAGAACTAACTGCTAAAATAGAGTTAAGTAAGGAGGTTTGTGAACAGAGATTTGGTTATGTAGAGCAAAAAATTGACCAAGTAGAAACGGTTCATCAAAACTTATTAGTACAGTTAAATGATGCAGAGAAAAAAGTGATAGAAGGAGAAAAAGTAAAACAGGTTTTGGTGGAAAAACAAGAAAATTTAAGGAAGGTACAATTCAAATTAATGGAACAGATTTCGGCTAGTTAAAATAAAATAGAAACAGTAGAACAAAAATCAATTAAAGGGTTAAAGGAAGTATAAATTAAATTTGGGAGTCTAGACCTTCAGGTAGAACACACAAAAACTAATGTTAAGGTAGTCCAACATAACCTTGAAAAATAAATAAATGAAGTAAAATCAGTACTTGGTTCTCAGCAAGACACGAATAAAATTTTAATTAAAGAACATATAGATGGGATCGTTACTAAGGCGGTCGAGACATTAGATAAAAAATTTACCGATTTTGTGGTTGAAAACCATAAAAGAAATCAATGATCAATCAAACGGGCATAATATTGATAGGCTTAGGCAATCGTCTAACCCTCAAATCAGATAAATTAATAATGGACTAGCTAGGCAGAGATATCAAAATAATTATCCAACGCCAGAGCAAAATAGAAGATATCCACATCCTAGTATAGAGTATCAATAGGATAGGAACCAAGGATCTTCGAGGCAGATAAATTCTAGTGATAGACAAATTAATAGCAATAATAATGCAGGTCACCCCAGATTAACAACCAATCAAACACATCAACCTCCAAATTTCAATTTTGTACCACCATTGTCAGGGACATCAAATTTAAATGAGTACGGCTCACAAAAATATTTGATCCAGGAGGCAGTTAAAGAAACATTTAAATTAAGGATCATTTAAATGTAAGAATCAGAAGTTTAACTAAAGATTTAAATTTTAAATAAGTAAAATAAGGGTAACTTTAATTATTTAGTCGTAGTAAGAAATGTTAAAAGTATAAATTTTAAGTAAACATTCAACACATAAATTCAGCAAAGTATAACTAATAATTCTTTTTTAAAGAAAGGTAGGGCTCTGCGAAGAGTAACAACGTCTTTTCTGAAGAAAGGTAAGAAATTGTCACACCTAAGTCAAACCTAAATAGAAATGGTAAAGAAACCATTAACAACACAACTACAGAGAAGTAAAACTAATCCTTTTGTAAAAGGAAAAAGGCTTATATTTTTAACTTGTAAACTTACTATATGACCCTAAAACAAGTTGTCAAGTTGTCAAAATCTATTAGTAACTACGACGTTTTCAATAAGTTTGCAAGTGAACTTTTTTGTCTGGGAAGACAACAGTTTAAAAAAAAAAATTAAAAATGCGACGACACTTATTTTTAACCTTTACTCAAAAATAAAACGTCATTTGACATTTAGAAGGACAGTTACTTTAAGGGACGACGTAGAATAAATAATAATATTTCTTTATGACTAAGAGTCAAACCCGGTATAAATGCAAATATGAAGTCAAGTTTAAAAATATAAATTCTGTACGAATCATATTAATCACATTTGGATTTAACATAATTTCAGGAAGTTATATAGATCAAAATAGGAAAACAGATAAGGAGCGGGCAGGATCCCTCAGGAAGCATGAAAATATAAAGATCAGATAGAAAGTAGGGTGAGGGGTTGGTTACATTTTGTTAACTAGTTAAGTTTTATGTGAGTTAATTCAAAGTATAATTTTAAGTGTATAAGAATTTTAATAGTTTCAGTTTAAGAAAAAGTTAGAAAGTTAGATTAATTAATAGACGATCTTGGAAATCAGAATAAATATATTATTTCACCAATGATGCATTTTGTAAATGAGAATTAAGAAATAAATCTTAATATTTGTGTGTAGGGGGTTATTTTAATGAAATTAATTACA
Source organism: Timema cristinae (assembly GCA_039000515.1). Lineage (NCBI taxonomy): Eukaryota > Metazoa > Arthropoda > Insecta > Phasmatodea > Timematidae > Timema > Timema cristinae. Next base: position 6,720,963 of record JBCFYV010009882.1, on the reverse strand, counting down.
TTTCAATAAATTCAACGATATTGATTAAGATATTAAAAGAGTCACAGAGTAAGCTGATGAACTGAAGGATAATATTTAAGATAATTAAAGAAATTAATTTAGATATGCACTTGAGTACAGTATTACAGTAAGTTAGGGTGAGTGGAAATAAGAGGCCAGTAGTGTCTTGTTTAAAAGCATTTTTTCAGATAGAGGAGTTAAGGTGTATTGGTTGAGGAGTTAAGGTATATTAAGGTATGGACTTTGTCGTGGGCAAGCCATGATCTAGATTATGCAATCGTCGTTATGAGTTTAAAGATGACCCGAGGGCATCTAGCAGCATTGAGGAGTTAAGGTGTATTAAGGCATGGACCTAGCTATAGGCAAGCCATGATTAATAATTTCATTTTTTCTGGCGAGTCAACGAACCACCAAGGATCAGATAGCAGGTATGCACAAGTATAGAGCTAGCACGACGCAGCCTAAGAAGATGTCAGTAATTATCATATTAATGAGGCAAAGGCCTAAGTTTTCCACTAATGTAATATATATGCAACGGTAAAATCTACATTGAAATTGATAGATATGGAAGAGATTATAAAGAGGTTTAAAAGGGTATTCTGTGATTGCGTGATGTAATATTGATGTATCAATAAGGATAATGAGAGCTAATTAGGGTGTTGTACCTAATTAGGCTACTGTAACAGATTTTTAATTATGATTTCATTTTATTTATGTACCTAAGGCAAATAGGCAACATTCTAAAGTTTTGATAAAAAGAGATATATAATTAAAGATTTTTTTCACAAATGAGAAAATATTACTTAATTAAAAAGGGGAAAATGATTTTCAATATTTCACAGTAGTGTTACATATGATTTCATACTAATTTCAAGCTTGCTTTACGAATCCAAAATTGTCTTATATCTATTTCAACTATTTTAAACAAAATAAGGTCAGTTTGACCTTGAGTAAAGAACCAGGGTTTGAAAATAATATTATAAAAGAACTGATGTTAATATTAATTGACTGAAAATGTAATAATGTGATAACTGATGTTAATATTATTTGACTGAGAAACTAATGATGTAAGAACTGATGTTAATATTAGTTGATTGAAAATGTAATAATGTAATAACTGAGGTTAACATTAATTGACTGAAAATGTAATAATGTAATATGCCTTTCTCAATGGCAAGCTATTAATAGTTCTATGGTAATAAATTAAATGAGGTTACAGTAATAAATAAACATTAATCAAATAAATAAAAAGTTAAATAAATATTTGTGAGAAACTTGACCCATTTTTCAAGTAGATTTAAGGTAGCTATTAAGAATATGTAAAATAAATGTTCATTAAGGACAGTAATTAAGTCAATTTAGATTTAAATTTATGTTGTGCTACAAATGTTTACTTAGAGAATTTGGTAAACAGTGATTGATTTGATAACTAACAACCCACATAAAGATTTGAGTTTTATAGAAATAATTGATTTAATGATGATTAAATTAAACATTTTATAAAAATAATTTCAATATTTATATTTTTATTACAATGATTTAAGATTTAAATTGAATTGAAGATACTTTGAGGTATTTCAGCTATAAATTTATATAAATATTCAAGATTTTCAAATTACTCTTGGATTTATTAAATTTAAAATAAACCTAATTTTACCTAAACTCAAATACAAAATAGATTATTCAACCAAAACAATTTATAATTTTGTTCAAATTTGTATGTGAACATAACATTTTAAGAACAGAGCAACAAGTGCTACAATTTTTCAGTGGCATAAAGAAAATAATAATGAAACATTAAACAAGAAATTGTTTATTTCTGTGTATTCATCAAGAAGACTGAACATTAAAAATAATCAAATGTGACAACGAATAAATAATGTATCATAACTTTTGTATTGTTATGCAAGTAAATTGTAATCAATGTTTACACACATGTACAATTTATGTAACTTACACTCAACAAATTTATATATGTTTAATTTTAAGAATGATCAAAGGTTAAATATGACGTAACTCTTGCACAGTATGGGATTTGCTTCTATCAAAATTCATTAAATTCATTTAAGATATAAGTAAATGAGGGGTATTGTAATGATATTGATTAAAATCAATCTAAAATATATAAAAAGTCATGGATGAAGGTAATTTTTCTTTAAAGTAATATATGTAGATTATCTTTTTATGATTCATCCATGAAGAAACACGCGCTTCTCAGAACTAACGTGAAAAGGATTTTACCAGTAAAATATATTTTTTACACCATTCTTCCTGTTAAAGGAAAAACTACGCAGTATTTGGCAAAGACGCCACTTCTCTATACCAATAAGAAGCTAGCCTTCACAACACCTGTCGTCAGGACTCTTTCTGTTAGTTAGTTTTTACACTGTTGACGAGGGTAGAAAGATGCAAGGGGTTTGTCATATATAAGACGTTGTGCGTATGTTTAAGGCATGCAGGGGATCCACCCGCACAACCCCCGCCCACGCACAAGTCAGTCAGAGCCACACACTGGCAGTCACAGTCTAACACAGTATAAAATAACTTAAATTAATATCACAAGTGTGCATTGATATAAATCATTTAATTGGAGTATGTATAAGTAATTAACAGATGTCATTTAAATAAACCATGTGTGAATCAACAGCCATCAACAGTTCTCTTTCTTTAATTTTATTAATATACCAATTTAATTAGTGCTCGACCACGGAGCTATAGACAGCTGATTAAACGGTGTATTTTCCGTACAGTGATGATAGGCGCTCGGCCACGGAGCTATAGACAACCTACACATCGTCACAGCATTATTATATCTGGGAATTAATCCGTAGTGTTTTAATCGACGCCCAAAACGCGGCTCGATTTATTTCAATAGTTAAACAATTGACGCCCGACGCGGGTCAATTTAATTCCATAGTTTTACAGGATGTTGTGAGGGTTGCAGTAGTTGCGCTGGTTGGGACTCTTAAACTTCCTGGGTTCGCTCCGGGCTGAGTTTCGTTTTCTTTCTTTTTGCATGCACCTTTCATTCTTTTATGTGAAGGGATTGACATCGGCGTGGAATTCAGTGGTGTCTTGCTGGGTTTCCCTTTCACGTGCTTCTCACATTGTGTAGTGTTTTGCGCTAGCTAGATTTGTTTTGCTTGTCATGTTGGTAGTTGTACGTGGTTCTTATTCCCTTCTCTGCTCGATTGATGTGTGCACGCTTTGTTTTTTTTTGTTTCTTAAAGTATTTGTTGTAGTTTTTGCTACATGCTTAGCTGTATGTGTACCTTGTTGTACATAATGTAAATATGATGACCATGGCTAGCCTATTTTTGTGAAATTAATTTTTATTTTCTGTGTGATAATTCATATTGTTGTAAGGTTAGTTTAGTTTAGGGTTAGAGTAGGAAAGGCTGGATGCATTCTCTCAAAACCTGAATGTACTATGTTTATGAAAGCAATGCCTTCTTCTTCGTAAGGGAGAACTGTTTGTCGTGTGACATGTGCGTGTGTGGTACGGAAAGTGCTGTTTTATGTTGTAAACTTTTGATAAATTTGGTACGCGTGGTTATTCAACTGGTGGTTCTAGAGGCAGGGAGGGTGTGCCGGTTAGGTTGGCACCAGGCCAGTATTTTAGTTTGTGATGTGGTGACGTCACCTCCAGACGGCGCTGGCGTAGGCTTGCACAGCGCGTCTTGGAGGGTCGGTGGTTCAAGCTCTGTCATTCGCAGTGAGAGGATAGTTGAACTAAAAGCAGACTCGATATAAGAGTTGACTTGTAGCGAGACCGAGGAGCGGATGTGTTGAGTTCAAAGAGTGGATCGTATGCCTCGCTCAATTAACCTCGTTGACAAGACCTGTTGGTGGCGTGCGAAGTGGATAATAAAGAATTTATTTGTATAACACGACAATAAAAAAGTTCGGAAAACATGATAGCATTGAGTTTGTCTTTCTTGTATGATCCCTGCATTTGAATAAATGGAAATTCGTCGCCAAGCAGTGGTGATTTGTGAGGATCAGATGCGATGTACCCCGAGACCTGGTGGTCCAAATATTTGGAAACAGAAGTGGCATTGGCGATCAAGTATCTGATCTCGCAATCGATAGCGTCGAACCATTCCTCGCTATCTGGCCACTTCATGACTTTGTCTCGGTGGATCTCTGAGGCATTCATTGAGATAATGTTGTCGTGAAACCATCCATATTCTTCATTACTTTGAACACCAATGTGGCATTTGAATGCTCAGTATCTTCTCCACCTGGTGGATCATCGTTGAGAACAATGTCCTGATAACCCTGGTTGGCTGCAGACTTGTATAATTACTTTGGTGGGTTGACCCCTTCTACCGGTACGCAATAACGTTTCTCTACTGGGTCTTCGCTCAATGAGCATGTTGAATTCTGTGTTTGAGGCACCTTAATGAGCTTGTCAATCTCCATTGTCGAGTATAGGTCGATCCATTGTCAAGGTCTCGAATTCAAGAAATGGTCTAACCAGGTGTTTCTACTTCTAGAAGGAAGTCTGAAGATGTAATTTCAGGCCCAGGCTCAGAGAAGAATCTGAATTACCTGGAAACATGGATTTTTCGTTCGGTTGGTATCCATAACCGGTAGGCCCTGGTATAGTCAGGGTAACCGACGAAAATCCCTTCTTGCCTTAGGGCTCGAACTTTCCTCTGTTGGTAGGCCTTATGAGGATGATGGCTTTATTTCCGAATGTATGGAGATATTCGGTCGTTTTTCCATCCATTTCTCGTATGAAGCACCTCCAGACTATCATTGTGTTGTGCAATGATTTCAGACAAAATTGGCTGTCGCTATGGCCTCGGCCCAGAAGGACGTTGGCATTCTAGACTCAAATAGCATGCACCGGGCAGCCTCCGCGGTTTTTCCGTTTCGCAACACCGCTCTGTTGTGAGGTGTGCGGAGTTAGACTTTGTTGGATGCCTGCACTTTTGAGGATGGAATACATTTTCTCTTTACAATATTCGCTGCCGTTATCCGATTGAAGAGCTTTGATTTTATACCTTGTCTGATTTTTGGCTAGGTTCTTGAACTCGACGAACTTCTCAGTAACCTCTTCCTTTTGATGTAAGAAGTAGACTTGACACCATCGACTCTAGTCGTCTATGAAGATTACGAAATAACATGCATCATCTTGAGATGCTTCCCTCATAGGCCCTCAATTGTTGGAATGTATTAACTTCAGAAGTTATTTTGAGGTTACTTTCATTTGGTGAAAGGAGTTGACTTTATTTTCCTTCGAGACAGATGTGACTTTTTTTAGTCAGTTGAGTCATTGAATTTCAATCAATTGCGCATTGGTTCTTAAGCATTTTGATCATGTCCCTCGAATTCAAATGACCAAGTTGAGCATGCCAAACTTCTACTTCCCTTTTAGGAACTTTTGATCTTGTGACAGCGCACGCTCTCGGATCGCTTTCACATAAGTAGAATATCAGCAATTCTATTCGCGACAACTTTAATGTCACCATTGATGTATGTTATGGTCGCGTGATCTTTCTAGAATGTCAACTTGTTGCTACCAACAATTTTTACCACTGAGATGGGGTTTGTTCGGAGGTCAGATACGTCAATGTCATCCAGTTACACTTCAACCGTTGTCCTGTGCATATCGGTTTTCCCATGAGTGACGTGCTTGAGGTAGAATTCTTCCCGCGCCACCTATAATTGTTGTATAAATTGTTGATACTAATTCTGTGTTTCGTTGAATCGAGATGTTATTTTATGTGTATAATACAAACACGCTTTATATGTGAAGGTTTCGAGCTTACGAGTAATATATTATTTGTTATTTAGTATGTGTTATATTACGAACTTGTTCAAAATGTATGAACAAGAACAGGAACGCATAAGAAATATTTTATTAGATTTGGAAAAAGAGGAAAAAGAAATAGGGGGATTGAACCTGATATTGTAGAGGATATAACCTATGATAGAGATAATGAACAAAGCGAACTTGATTCTGAAGAAGAATTAGTATCAAGTTTAGATGAAATACCACTCGATCAACGTTTTAATTTTGTTACTGGAAAATATGTCATCACATTTTTTTGGGGGAGAGGGGGGGGGGAGAATGAGCTTACTCCAAATGTATGTTCCTGACTCGTAGTTTGGTAACACATCTCCCAGGTGTAAAAGACGAGGCTAGACGGGCTGATTCACAGATAAGTGCATGGATATACTTTTTAAGTAAAGATATGATAGACATTATTCTAACATATCGATATGTAGGTACAATGACTCAATTAGGGGCAATTACACAACAGAACTAAGTGGTTACACAACCAATCAAGGTGAGATAAAAGACCTGATTGGACTATTGTTCATGGCTATGGTTTTAAAATTCTCCCACCTCAACATAGACGATTTATGGGCTAAATATGGAACAGGACTCGAGATATTTCCTTGTGTGATATCTCAACAATGCTTCAAATTCCTGTTAGAGCGCATCATACTTGATGATAAAAATGATCACGCCTAGAGAAAGGAAAGAAATAGACCTGCATCCATTCGTGAATTGTTTGAAAAGTTTTTTGATAATTGCAAAAATAACTCTACTGTAAGTGAAAATATTACAATTATATTATTACTAGCACCGCGTCTTACTACCCATTCAGGTTATACGCACAATATTTTACAATTGATGAAAAATTCGAAGTCTTTGTGGAAGATGTATGTTTCGTCAGTTCATCAAGAGTAAACCCGCAAAGTATGGGCTGAAAATATTTGCACTAGTAGATTCTAAAATGTACTATGTTTAGCAAATGGAAATTTATGCAGAGAAACAACCCAAGGGTCCTTACCAAATGAATAACTATTCCAGTGGAGTTGTAAAGAGTTTAATTCAGCTCTTATCTGGCACTGGACGGGACGTCATTATAGATAATTGGTTTTGTAGCGTGCCACTTCCCGAAGAACTCCTAAAAGAACATATATTGAACGTGGTTGGGACCCTTAGAAAAAAATAAAATAAATACTTTCAGAATTTATTTAGATAGAAAACAATGAAGAAGCTTCTAGTATGTTTGGTTTTGGGAAAAACAATAGTACTCTTATTTCATACTGCCCAAAAAAAGAAGGAAATATGGTACTGTTATTATCTGCCATGCATTTGTAATGTTACTGACTTGCCCCTAAAGAATATGTGAGAGCATTGACAATAGAATCGTCCTAATTTTATAAACGTATTTAATTTTATATGAACTTTATAATATATTACGTGGCTCTTAAAGCACTTCTTCTTCTAAGAAGGCAAGAGCCATTGTCAATGACGTCAGAGTGCTTAAAGTAGGTCCTGTTGAGTCAATATGACAATTTAAGGTTTTTAATAAATAATAACTTCCTGTTCTGGAAAGATCGAATAGAAATTTTAAAAGGTAATCTGAGGCAGCTTCCGGCTCTCGGTCATTCTACTGCCATCGAGATGGGTTTTTTTTTTTTCTTTTAACACCACCTTCTAGAAAGTCCTTTCGAAGCGAGTTATATAATCTGTGTGGTGAAATAAATCAACAGTGGCTCATTAAACTGAGCACTGACTGACTGACTGGCTCACTAGCACCCTGACTGTGACTGTCTGTCACTCCAGCCTTCAATACGTACGGTCGTGTTATCATTATCAGTCGCGTCTCGAAATTGTTAACGACATGATCAGTTTTACGATCAAGACAATAGTAATATTAAAATAAAATCACATCTTACCTAATAATTGTGTATTATTCTAAAGGTTATAAATATCTCCCAAACACGAGGCAATTATCATCAACATAATTTAATAATGTTATAAAAGGCGCACAACGTAGAGGCAGTAACAGGAGTGTTATAAATGAGGACCACCGAGGGGCGATTAATTCAATAGTTCAACAATTGGCGCTTGATTACGGGGCTATAATTACCAACGATATCATCAAGCTACCGTACCGCTTTGATTAGTTCTCGATCACGGGGCAATTATCAGCTAATTAAACCAGAATGTTATACATTGTGATAAAAGCATTGACCTCAACACTGGATATGCAAAGAATCCTGAAATTATAACCTTCTATAACTCAACCAAGGGGGAGGGTGGATGCTGTTGATGAAATGTGTTGTTCTTATTCTTTGTCAAGAAAAAATAATCGGTGGCCATTCACAAATATATTTCGCCTTACTGAACATTAGTGGTATCAATACTCAAATAATATTCCATGGAAATAAAAAATAAACTTGTGTCATGCGAAAGCTTTTGAGAGTTTGGCTCTGGATTTGGTCCAGGATCATATGAAGTTCAGAGCAACGTTGACAAACTTGGAAACGAGATTGTGACTAGTATGAGAAAGTTCATGAAGCTGAAGAACCACATCCTAAGAAACGAAAGAAAAGGTGTGAAACATGTCCCAGGAATAAGGATAGAAAATAAACTAAATCTTGTGCAAATTGTGAGAAGGTAATATGTAGGGGGCAGATTTTGCCCTAAATGACTATTTATTCCTATGCTTTGAAAAGTAGGCTTTTGAGGTATAAGTTTATTTTCGATGATTGCAAAGATAATGTGATAACTTTTATAGTGCCTATAAATGCCTATTTCGCTGTTTAGTGCTAATTTTACAAATGGGAGCCTTAAAGTGCCTTTTTCTATCTTTCTCTTCCTCCCACCCTCTTTTTTCTTTCTAAATACTTGCAGTTACCCCGCACCACCACGCTACCACCTCTTCCATACTCCTTATGTTACTCCACGTGGATACTCGTGATAGGTAGGAAAAACCCATGTGTCCAGTGGTCTGATAGGTTCAGACTGGTCAGTCCGGCAACAAAGATTTTCTTCTGGCGCACAACACTGTCAGTTCATTCAGTTGTGTATATTACGCTGTTGTTATATGTGCATATCTGTTCATTAATATTTCTTTGTATTGGACTCAGTGTAAATTAATTATTATTATTATTATTATTATTATTATTATTATTATTATTATTAGCACCGCGTCTTACTAACCGTTCGGGTTATATGCACTTACGCTAATGTGTAATGTAGGGTGATTGTGAGATGAAATGGAGGACCTACAGTTTAACGTGGAATCCGAACCACGATGGAGGCCTGGCATTCCCCACATTCACAAGATGTCTTGTCAGAGATGAAGGAAGGGTTTAGTAATCAGATAAATTTGTGCCGGGACTGAGGATTGAACCCCGGACACCAGCACAGAAGTCTGACACCTTACCCCTAGACTGTAAATTATAGAACTAGTAGAAAATGCCTAAAGAGAAATCATGTAAAAGTGTATTATTCAAATAGTGGATTGGTGGTGATAGGAATTACACAACGGATGGCAAAATATTTTTTTGTCAGCCATGTTCTAAGGAGGTAAGTTATCTTTTCAAAAGGGGAAGTGAAATTATTAATTTTGAAATTCAAGGTTTTTATTAAATATATTGTATACTGTTTGAAAGTAAATCACAATTATTTGCTATTGTTCAAACTAGGTTTCCTTTCTTATTGAAGGATTTCAACGACAAAGTGGAAAATATTTACCAAAGCGTAACATTACGATAAAAAAAAAAGGAATCTTAGTTCTTTTGTTAGGTGATGCTTTGTTAATTTGTAGAATCCACATATATAACTGGGTTAAAATTTCCATTTTTAATATTGAGGTAAAATGCGAGAAAAAGTATCACCTAGAACAACACAAAAATACTGCAATACATATGAAGAATTCCGGAAAGAAAACAGGATCTCAACAATTTTTTCCTAAAGTTAACGATACCGATAAAACCCAAGAGCAATTTTCTGCTGATTTATGCTCTGAGATGGTAGCTGCAAATATTCCTTGGAAGAATCTGGAGAAACCAGATTTCAATGCTTTTCTCAACAAATATACCAACATGAAGATACCAGACGAATCAACTCTGAGGAAACACTACTTGCATTCAACCTATTTATCCGTAAGTTTTTACAATGGCAATTTTTTATTTCATTTAAGACAGTTTAGAAAATCCGAGAAGATATTGGAGAATCATACATCTGGGCTACTGTTGATGAAACCACTGAGCGCTGTGGCAGATATGTTGCAAATGTTGGAAAACTAGACTCTACGGGTCGTTGGAAAATTAGACTCTACGGGTCCTGGGAAACCTCACTTGGTTGTTTCAAAGATACTTGAGGCAACCAACAGCTCGACAATTGCCATATTTGTTCGTGATGCTTTGCGTAAGTATATAATGTAATTGCACAAGATATACTGTGTTAATTTAATGATTCGCAGTGTTAGTCCTGTAAAAATTATAATTATAAATAAGTTAATTTTTTATATTAGGTTTCCTGTGGCCATCAGAAAACAACGACGAAAGGTTTTTGGTGTTGCTGACAAACAGTGTGGCCTAGATGTTGAAAGCGGCTGCGAGCTTAAAAGTATTCTACACCAAATTAGTTCACGTGACTTCTCTGGCGCATGCTGTTCATAGGGTTGCAGAATATAATAGATCAGGTTTTCCAAATGTTAACGCTATTATTTTCAGTCAAGAAAGTGTTTTTGAAGGGTCCATCACGAATCTCATTTAAGGCCGCCACAATACACCTTTGCCACCACAACCAGTGTTAACGCTTTGGGGTACATGGCTTCATGCTGCGTTGTACTATGCAGATTACCTGGGTGACATTCAAAAGATATTATACAATACACTATCTTTAGGTGCGTTTCCAAATTAAAATTGCAGTGAGCGTTTACCACTAGTGTTATTGATTCCACCTGTCCGCCCACATTATTGGGGAAAAAATAATTTAATGGTTATACTTGTAGAACACAATATATTGAAAGAATGGTGAGTTTTGCTATACCAATCGTTAAGCTTGTAGGTAGTACAAACATATGACGAGGAACAAGCTATCTCCATGCTGCTATATCCTGCTCAAGTTGCAGTGCGGATCTGGCATATGTAAAAAGCAATTTTGGAAATCTTCCTGGAGCAATCACAGCTGTAGAGGCGAGGGATTTGCTTCTTGTGAAAACTGTGAAGATAATGCGGGAATAGAAGCAAACCTGAATCAGGCTTCTGGCTCAGTTGGCACAGCCATCGTCGACAAATTTAACAGAGTATTGCAGCGAAACCCTGGGTGGAAAGTGATGGCAAGTATTTCGGACATCTTAGAAGGACAAACTACATCACTCCCAGAAGTCAAGCTTAGCCCAGCTGAAATAGCTTGTCTGTAGTTTTGCCCAATGACTTCATGTGAAGTCGAGAGAAGTTTCTCGCAGTATAAAAACATTTTGTCAGACAACAGAACAAAATTTACACCTGGAAATCTTGAGAAGTATTTGATAATTAACTCTAATAGTGATTAATATGTGTTTATGGAAGGTGTATGCTGAATTTTAAGAGTGAATAATAAAAATTTTGAGTGTTTTGGTGCCTTTTTTTCCATTACTATGCCTATTTATGTGGCTATTTTTTTCTTTTTAGTGCCTATTAATTGCCTTTTTTACTTTATAATGCCTATTTATATTCTTATTTTTGTAATTTTAGTGCCTATTTGCCTGCCTTTTTAAAAAAAATTTAGTGCCTATAAATCCACCCCCTAGTAATATATAAGTAATTCTCTGTTATGGCCTGCGAGAATTGTAAATCACAATGACATTTATTAATAAATCACTAATTTTAATTTTATGTTTGGGGTAATTTTTCTTCCGTCCCGCCTCTAACGTTAGTCAATAGCATGCTGGTCAAACGAGGAGAGTAATGGAAGAAGAAGAGACGACTACTCGTTCAGAAAGGAGGATTGTTCTTGCACCTTACTTTTAGCCCCTTTAATCAGTGGTGTCTTCGGTTCCTTATTCAACAAGTAAATAATGGAACACGCGAAAAAGATGATATTAGTGTCCCTGGAAACATTACACCGTTACGAGCAACACCACCAAGAGGCATCGGCAACAAATCTAGTGGTCTCAGAGTTGGACAAGGAAATAGAAAAAATTCTCGCTTCAAAACTTGACGACAAGTCTAAATGGACTTTATACCAACAAGTGCTACAGCACTATCTGCGCTTTAGTCAACACCCTCCGCCATCTGAAAATACCACCACCACAACCCCTGAAGTGTATGTACTTCCCATCCCTGCTGTACTTAATACTGTACCAGCACAGGCACGTAAAAAAAGTTGAACTTTTACTAGAACATATCATTTCCCGAGGCGGCATCTCTTGGGACTTACAGGGAGAAGTGAGTTTTCAAGATATGCCTCTCCGTGGATCCAATATTGTGGATTTAGTCAACGATCTAGTCGGAGCAAGAAGACACAGCGAACCGTCAGGGTGGCGAGAGTTTCTCACGGTGCTGCAAAAAATAAACGTTCCGAAAGAATTTATTGTAAATCTGACACGTTTGGCCCCATTAGAGATCCGACGCCCGTACCACAACCACCTACACCGTCACAACGCCCTAAGAAGAAGAAGAAACTGAAGAGGGTGGACGAAAACAGGTGGTTGCCGTTCCGAGCTTAATGCCCGTCTAGCCGACATCTACTACGACACTTCTCATCCTGCAGAGTTTGCAGGGGCGGAGTCGCTCTTAAAAGCGTCCAAGAATGATCCCGAAAAAGTACGAGAATGGCTTCGTAAGTAGGACGCTTATACCCTACACAAACCGGTGTTAAAAAAGTTTCCACGCAATAAGTACGTTGTGTCAAACATTGACGATCTCTGGCAAGCCGATCTCAACGATATGCGAAGTCTCAGAAAATACGACAGTGCAGTGTACTTGCTCACCGTCATTGACGTGTTTAGAAAGATGGCCTGGGCGAGGACGCTTCCATCCAAGACAGGTAGTGTAGTGAGAGACGCCTTTCGGGACATTTTCAATCAAAGCGGCCGTAAACCTCTAAGTATACAGACGGACAAGGGGACAGAGTTCACGGCACGTCTATTCCGGAAATTTCTCAAGCAAGAAGGTGTGCATTACTACACTACTCATAATCCAGACGTGAAGGCAAGTATCTTGGAACGATTCAATAGAACTCTGAAAGGACGCATGTGGTGCTACTTTACCAAAAATAGCACGTATCGGTATGTGTACGTTCTCCAAGATCTAGTCGACGCTTACAACAGCGCAAAACATTCCAGTATCATGATGGCGAACGCCAACGTTTCAGAAACTAATGTGCTTCAGGTCAGAGATAATCTGTACGGCAAAAGGCGTCCAAACTCGAAGCCGAAAATAAAAGTCGGTGACACGGTGCGTATTTGCAAATCCAAAATGCTGTTTGAAAAGGGCTACGAAAGCAATTGGAGTGAAGAGATTTTCAAAGTCAGCAGTGTCGCGTTGCAACAACCTGTCGTCTACAGACTCACCGATCTTGACGGCGAAGAGGTAGAAGGGACGTTTTACGAACCTGATTTGCAACGCTTACGTCTTCCCGAAACTTTTAAAGTTGATAAAATACTACGTGTCAAGGGTAAAGGTGCCAGAAAGAAAGTGTACGTGCAGTGGAAAGGTTACTCCGCCAATTATAATTCTTGGATTCCTACCAGTTACGTCAGCGCCCTGCCATGAAGGACCAGTTTTGCATCACTTTGCCGAGTGACAACTCTATGGGAAGTTTCCCGAAAAATACCCTCACGAATTTCACCACGCAACTTCCTTACCGTCTTACACTCGAAGGCCGGTGGGAAGTCGCTCTGGCTGAATTTCAATATCCGTGTTCTTTCACCACCGTACCTGAAGGCCAAAATGTTGTATGGTACAACTGGGTGGACGCTATCAGCGTGGAACAAATATTCAAGGTTCATATCCATCCTGGAAACTAAAGCAATATCCATGAATTGATCAAAGCTCTAAACGACGTAGACGCGTTTAAAGGGGATACAGGAGTTGTATTGTATTGTATTCAAGTACACAAACCCCAACAAAAAAGTGGAAGTTATCTCTTCTTCACCAAATATACAGCTGCTGACTCTATCAAGCCAACTAAGTCTACAGCTCGGTTTCGATCCTCTGACAAATCTGATCAAAGTCCTAAAGTCACCGTAAGCCGCCAACATTCTAATAGGCTTGCCCTCGCAAATGTACATATACACGGATATCGTCGAGCCTCAGCCCGTGGGTGACATTGTGGCACCTCTGTTACGTAACGTCGGTATCAATAACGTAAACTATCTCTACGGCATACATAAGACAGTTAGCTATGTTCCGTTGCACTACATGCCCTTGCTTAGAAGGGAAATTGAAAGCTTGGAAATCAATATAAGAACAGACATGGGTGAACCTGTACCATTCGAGTTTGGAAAAGTGTGCGTGAAACTTCATTTTCGACGCTGCTCAACATGAACTGTCCCTACCAACGATACTACGTCAACCAGGCTGGAACAAAAATATCTTTGATCTACCACGGTGTTCCCTATCAACGAGGATATGGGATAGGAAGTTTTTTCAGCGGCTTTTTCAAAAGCGTCGTACCATTGCTGAGAAGCGGCGCTAAAGCCATCGGAAAACAGGCGCTTCATACGGGTATCGACGTGCTCTCCGACGTTGCCAATCAACGGCCTCCTTTCAAATAGGCCCTATGGCAACGTGTCGGCGAAGCTGGAACAAACCTGAAACGCAAGGCTGAACAGAAGATCAACACGCTGATGACCAGCTCAGGCTATAAAGAGCGTCGTAAGAAGCAATGAAGTCAGTCTTCTGTCGTTGCCCAACATAAAAAGGCCAAGAAAAAAGCTGTAGATATTTTCAGCTAAAATGTCGTTTCTACACCCCTAGTCCTGCGAGTGTGCCAGCAGTGAACGCTATCTCTTTTCCATGCCACCCACACAAACCAGCCTTGAAAGTGGGCAATGGCTCCAGTACAAACCTGTCTCATCCCTCGCCGATGATTCACCCATAGAATTTACCGGACAAGACGAGATCTATATCGATCTTTCACAGACCACGCTCTATATCAGGGCGGCCATCATGAAACCCGACGGTGGCGTTTTCACAGAGGTGGATCAGATCGCACCCGTCAACAACTGATTGCATTTGCTATTCACACAGGTGTATGCGTTTTTAAACCAAAAATTAATCTCACCGCCCAGCAACACGTATGCCTATAGAGCGTACATTGAGACGCTTCTCAATTACAACAGTGAAGCCAAAAGAACGCATTTGACATGTGGTCTGTGGTTCACAGACAGCCCCGGAACATTTGAGGAGGCTAACGCCGGCAAAAAGGGATTTGAGGCCCGTCACAATATCACCACAAAAAGTAAGACGGTGGATCTTATGGGGTATCTACACAGTGACGTGTTCGACCATGAGAAATACCCTTTGAACGGCACCGAACTTAGAGTCAAGTTGGTCCGTTCCCGTGACGGGTTTAGTCTTATGGCAGTCCCTGAACTCCCTCACTTTAAGGTTCACATTACTGAAGCCGGCCTTCTAGTGCGACGTGTCAAAGTAGCACCTTCTATATTGTTGGCACATGCTAAAGCATGACGTTTAACGTCAGCCCTGCAAAGTATCCCATCACCCGTGTGGTAGTAAAAACACTCACTATTCCTACGGGCATGCAAGGGAAATCACTGGACAACGTATTCACCGGAAAGTTACCCAAACGATGCATCGTGGGATTTGTATCAAACGCCGCATTCAACGGAGACGCCACCAAGAGCCCGTTCAACTTTCAAACCTACGGCATGAACCATTTCTCACTGTACGTGAACGGCGAAGAAGTGCCATCTAAGCTTCTACAGCCAGATTTTTCAAACGGACACTATGTCATGTCCTACCACACACTGTTTTCTGAAACGGGTATCCATTTCATGAACGAAGGTAGTGCCATCGCACGAGAAGCCTTCCCCAAGAGATATCATCTCATGGATTTCAATCTCACACCTAATCTGTCAGCCCACATGACATCACATTCGAATTTGACAAAGCACGGCTCTCTGAGCATCGAAGTGAGCTTCACCTGAGCTCTCACCGAAACCATCAACTGTATCGTGTACTGGGAGTTTGCCAACATAATCACCATTGAGAAGGACAGAAACGTCGTGACCGATTATGTAAGTTAATATAAACGGCTTCCCGCCCCTTACCCCCTCATTTAAGCCATGAACGCCATTGTGGATTTACAGAGTTTCATCGACGACAACAGAGTTTATCGTCAAGGAACTGAATGTTTTCTCTCTATGAGGCACATTACTTCAACATTGGGTGTTAAAACCCCCATACGCTATCGAGGAAAATTCCACCGATGCCAAAAAGAAAGCCGACTATATAGTCAACAATCTGCACGGTATTCCTTGGGATAGCGGTGATTTGGATTACAGCCTGCTCAAATCCTTCATCTCCCGTTCCATAACGCGTGCAGAAATCATCTACGTCAAGGGTCAAAAAAGAAAAAGTTTATAGTCATATACACGTCTACACCCATCGTAGATCTGTACGACAGAGGTTGTTCGTCACTGAAAACATTTAAATTGGGCCGCACCATGTGCATGGCATATATTTCTGTATGGAATTTCTGTTTGGCCTCTATCGTCTGGGGACTTCGAGATTGGATGATTGAAGATGGACACGCACACCATAAGACGTGCGCTGAAAACAAACCTGTGGTTCCGTTCAGTACGGTCGGGTGTTTTCCCTGCTGATCAACTACCCGCAAGAACAGCACGAGCTCCCGCTCTAATCATCAACACCGATCCACACACCAAGCCTGGGACGCATTGGGTCACCATATTTATCGACAAGAACGGCTTGGGAGAATACTTTGACAGTTATGGTTTTCCGCACCGTATAAAGTCACATCTGGCGTTTATACGCAAAAACACTTTTCAAACGTCCCATAGCACACTACAACTTCAAAGCATCGCCTCAGACGTTTGCGGCCATTACTGTCTCATATACCTTCTCTATCGCGCCCAGAACTTTCCACTGAAAACTTTCCAAAGCCTATTCTCGCCCACCAATCATACAGCCAACGACGCTAAGGTGGTGAGATATTACAATAGATTTTTCAAGACTGTAGGGTCATGCCGCTCTTCAAGAGGCCATGTCCAAGCGGCGTGCGCCTATAAAAGGGCCGTCTCAACGAAGTGCCGCCCATAACCGCTAAACAGCATGGAAGGTAAAGACATTTGCAGCAACAAAGCCGGTGAAGCCACTCACCATCACCAGTATTTTCAACACATTGTTCCCGCTGGATGGAGTCAACGCCAAGAGAGTCATCGTCGGCATGAGCGTCAAGAACAACTTTACGCCCTATGTCCAGCTAGAAAAATGCGGAGGGAACTGTGCGGTGTTTAACTGTACAGAGTGGCAAGAACTGGACAGCTACAAGTCTGTCATATCAACAACAGCAACACGCAACCTCCTTAGGAGATTAGTCCGACTAATCATGAAATCTCTCTGAGACGTATGTGCGGTGACCGTATGGTCGTCATCTTTGAGAAACATGATGCCGGACTCAAACGGGTTGCCTATCTAGCACCTAACTGGGCGCGTCTTTGTGAAGTGTGGGACCTCATCGACGTCGCCGTCGACTGACGGGACATGTGGTCGACACCCGTAGCCCGCTATTGCAACGATTTGATCAACACGCTCGTCGTGGATGAATGCGACACACTAACAGATTCGGCGGATGTCATTGACCTAGAACAGCCTACGACGCACATCAAAAACCTAGATCTTATCAGCGATTCCTACTATACACATCAACTCGTCGGTTTGGACTATTACATGCTGGATTGGGAACTAAAATCAATTTTACTAACGCATCTAAAAACACTGTTGAATAACGTATGATCGGATATATGAGAAATTCCTGTAAAAATGTATAATTGTGATGTCTTTAATGTTTAATAAATATATATATTTGAAATATCTGTGTTTTATTTATTGTTTGTCCCTTACGAGTTCCAACTTGTCTTGTCTGCCCGCCAACCTGGCGCCAAGGAAAACCCGTTGCCCGGGTCAATGACCTCAATATCTATCCTTGGCTCAACTTGTCTTGTCAGGCCGACATACTGGCGCCAGGGAAAACCCAAGGGGTTTGCAACACACTGACCTAGTTCACGATCTATTCTTGTCTCGTGAGCCACCAACCTGACGCCAGGGAAAACCCGTTGCCCGGGTCAATGACCTCAATATCTATTTTTGTCTCAACTCGTCTTGTAGGGCCGACATACTGGCGCCAGGGAAAACCCAGGTTGCTGAGGTCACGATCTATTCTTGTCCTGACTTGTCGACCCGCCAGATTGGCGCCAGGGTTGCGATACATACCTCTAAGGAGGGGGTAAGTGAAAGGCAGGGTAACCATTATCACACTCTACCCCCGACAGCCATAGCGCTAGGTTCGTGCTGCTTGTTCCGGAACAGTCCAACAGAGCCTTGTGACGGAGGAACCAATGTTCATTCTACCCCCGACAGCCATAGCGCGACGTTCGTGCCGCGGCTTCATGCTCCCCCCAAATAAACTACAAAGCCCTAATAAATGAATTAAAACTCCGGCCTCATGCTCCCCCCAAATAAACTACAACACCCGAATCAATGAATAAAAACTCCAACACCTCAATCATAGCCAATAATTAATTAACATTCATTAATATTTAATCATCAAGAACCAACATGTCCCAGGTTGGTAGGGGAGGTGGTGGTAGGCGATGGTGTGGTAGGGGAGGGGGCTGTAGCGGAGGACGTAATCAGCACCTGGGAAATGAGGTAAGGAGGAGGGGGAAGGGGGGAATCAAACGGTTGTGGAAAGTAGGTCAGGGGGTGGGGGAAGGAGGCTATTTATAGCATCCAATTAGTAGAAAGTAGGTTAATTGACATCACAATACTATCTCGCGGTGTGACATAGTAAAGCGAGGTGCCACCCTATATACTAACGCCACTAGGCCATTATCAATTGATGTAATGTTTGCTAATGGATCCCCAATAAAAGTATTTTTTTCAAATATAATGTTGATTTACTAAAATTATATCAGGCATTTTGAGAACGTAAAATATAAATTGAATTATTAAATTATTATTATTATTATTATTAGCACCGCGTCTTACTACCCGTTCGGGTTATACGCACTTACGCTAATGTGTAATGGTAGGGTGATTGTGAGATGAAATGAAGGACCTACAGTTTAACGTGGAATCCGAACCACGGTGGTGGCCTGGCATTCCACACATTCACAAGATGTCTTGTCAGAGGTGTAGGAAGGGTTTGGAAATCAGATAAATCTATGCCGGGACCGAGGTTTGAACCCCGGCCGCCAGCACAGAATTATTAAAAAATATGTTTATACTCAAGGGTTAACATTTTCATAGTCCTTGCACGTATGCTGCGGTAGCAAGACGTGTTCAAACTCAAATAAACTACTAAAAAATTTGCCTCAAACAATGACAATTTAAAACGAGTCCTTTAAAGTCACCGCCATACAAAGTAGTCAAGTAGCGGCTCTTTATGAAATAATGTTTATTGAAACTATAAACTAACAGTTAAATTCAAAAAGCTACAGGACATCTCCAAAGTTTCCCTTTTCCAAAACACGCGTTCGTATATTATCTACAGGATTGGGAAAAAGAAGGTAATCGAAAAGTACCTACAACTTAGACTTTGGATTAACTTTTTCTGTCCCGCTTTGTAGATATATAATTATGGGCGATATTACATATATTTTTTACAGGTACCTAGCTTCAGGCTACTCGTTAGTGGATTTTCACTATAGATATCGACTTGGAATAACTACCACCAGAGGAACAGTTCAACAAGTTTGTGAAATCATTTGGGAAGTTCTGAAGGACGACTGTTTACGACAGTATACAAGAGAGAGAGATAGAGAGATGGTTGGAGATAGCTGAGGGATTAAAGAACCGTGAAAATTTCCCAAATTGCATTGGAACAGAAGGGAAGCATATAAGAATAATTAAACCAAGTCAATCCGGTTCAGTGAACTATAATTTCAAGTACTTTTTTCATTCATACTATTGGCAGTATGTGATGCTAATTATATTATTATTATTATTATTAGCACCGCGTCTTACTACCCGTTCGGGTTATACGCACTTACGCTAATGTGTAATGGTAGGGTGATTGTGAGATGAAATGAAGGACCTACAGTTTAACGTGGAATCCGAACCACGGTGGAGGCCTGGCATTCCCCACATTCACAAGATGTCTTGTCAGAGGTGAAGGAAGGGTTTGGTAATCAGATAAATTTGTGCTAATTATAGTTTTGTGGCAATTAATGTTGGCGCAGATGGAAAAGAAAGTAACTTTATTATCTTTAAGGACGCTTTGTTTTACAAGGCTCTGATGGCCAATGATTTGGCTATACCTGAAAACTCTTCTATTTCTGCAATCAGGGATGAGCCTATGCCCTATGTTTTGTTAGGTGATGAGCGTTCCAGATTTATCTGATTTCCAAACCCTTCCTTCACCTCCCGAATGTGGGGAATGCCAGGCTGTCACCGTGGTTCTGATTCCACGTTAAACTGTAGGTCATTCATCTCAAAATCATCCTACCATTACAGATTAGCGTAAGTGTGTATAAACCGAACGGGTAGTAAGACGCGGTGCTAATAATAATAATAATAATAATTTATATCCGGGGCACCGTCTGTGTAATGATATACTTTTCACACCTGTGATCAACTATAGCCGTAGGGTACGGGGAGGTGTTGTTATTTAATCTTCTACGCTTACTGAATACAATATTATAATTTTTTCTCTCCAACTGGGAGACGACGATGGGACCTCTTTTTCTTTTAATTTTTCGCGGGTTAGTCACGTGTACGGGGTCCATGTCTTTCAAAATCAAGTCTCGAAGATAACATTTTATCCAAAGATAAAGAATTGACGGCAAACGTCGTGGTGACCCAAGTGGGACGTGTTTCGTTTCCTCAACAAGATTTCTCCTCCTTTAAGGAGCTTTATAATAAAATTAAGAGCTCGATAAGTGATAAAGGCGATCTAGAGGTTTTAATATCTGAATTTCAATGGTACATTCTTCGCGATCAAACAATGTTAACTGAGATTAAAAAACAAAAGGGTGCATGGATGCCCGACAAGTCACCCATAACTACACGATTCAAAAACACAATTTCATTTACGTTGGCGAAAAGAAAATTTAAAATAGAATTTCCTGTTCGTCTCTATGTAGGCATCGGAGACTTAATTACAACCATTCGAAACAGACTACCCAACATAGAGTCACTTAATGCGGTTAATACACATATGAGGGATTTAATGAGCGAGGATATTAAGGGGTCTTTTTCCGACCTAATCGTAAACTGCCCGGCTCTAGTTCAATCGAAACGGAGCCTGTCTTTGTGTACACAGACATTATAGGACCACAGTTGCTAGGCGACTCGTATGTAAGATGGATTAGAATCATACAGTTCCCCTCCGCCACCGCACATCACGTGTTCTTTCCTATATTATATTTTCCCGTCGAGAAATGTAATTTTGACTCTATAAGTATAGGCTTATACACAAAGTTTTGCGAACGAGTGAATTTTCAATCGGGTCCCGTGCCCACTGTAGCGGTTTTACATTTTAGAGAGAAAAAAAACTAGATAAATTGATACGGGGGTAGTAATTTGACTTAGTCTTAACAATGGAGGGAGAGAGAGAAAACATCGGTCCCGTCTATCACGCCAGTTATAAAATGCAGAGGGGCCGTGGCCTCGGATCGTTTTTGGGCGGATTATTTCGATTTGTCAAACCGTTGTTTATGAGGGGGGCGAAAGCGGTGGGAAAACAAGCGTTACAAACAGGTTCGCACATTCTGGCCGACATAGCGACACGCGAACCTGGTCAAAAAGTCGGTGATATAGTTAAAAAGCGCGTCACACAGGCTGTCGAAGGACGTGGCTTAAAAAGGGTAAAAAAAGTAAACGACTTCATTCGAAGGTGGGCGCTAGAGCAAGAGGGAATAAGAGAGCTAAAAAAGATATTTTCGATTAATTATGGATTGTTCAAAAACAGAAATCGATCTTTTCGACAAAAAATGCATTCAAACGGTAAAAATAAAAATATAAAATATTATTTAACTAAAAAATTGAACACTAGAGAAAAAAGATAGTTAAAAATTTTTTCTTTCTTTTAGCAAAACACGAGCGAGAGGTAATGCTTTAAAATTCACGGACAACTTCTTTTCAGTCGACAAGAGGCGATGAAATATAACTAGGTTTTAGTTAAATTCCCCTTTTTTAAAATCACCGACTCAAAGTGAAACTCCGTCAGATGTGGCTCACCTTTCTACAAAACCAATGGGAATTAAAACCCTTTTAAATCAGTGTGTTTCTTTCAACATCGCTTTCCCTTAAAGTAGTTTTTAAACCCTTCAGAAGCGGGCCTGAATATCTAATTAGAAAGGAAAACGGTTTGACTTGATCTTTTATAATTTGTGAGTCGATGAGTAAGGGGAAAGTAGAAACTGCGACAAAAGCCATTAATCCCGTTTTTTATGGATTCTTTAATGACAGGAAAGGCCCTGTGGGAGGGGGATGTTTGGGGGGTTGGAGCCCACATGTGAGGTCGGATCCTTTAGAT
>JBCFYV010009882.1:6678343-6698365 GCA_039000515.1 Timema cristinae | reverse complement strand
CTATCCAGCCCAACTCATTACACCCTATTGGCTAATTCAATATTCAAATGAAGTAACTGATTTAGGAATGGTTTAAATCTACACATGCAGAACTTTTACGATTCTACTAGGTGAGGAGTTGAAGAGAGTGTATTTAACCAATCTCCTTGTTACATCCTCATTTAAAGCTAATTCTCTAACAATATGAAGTAGGAACAGATTGGAGACAAGCACTCTAACAGTATGAAGTAGAATCAGATTGAAGATAAGCACTCTAACAGTATGAAGTAGAATCAGATTGGAGACAAGCACTCTTACAATATGAAGTAGGAACAGATTGGAGACAAGCACTCTAACAGTATGAAGTCTGGACCAGATTGGAGACAAGCACTCTAACAGTATGAAGTAGAATCAGATTGAAGATAAGCACTCTAACAATATGAAGTAGGATCAGATTGGATACAAGCACTCTAACAGTATGAAGTAGAATCAGATTGGAGACAAGCACTCTAACAATATGATGTAGGAACAGATTGGAGACAAGCACTCTAACAGTATGAAGTAGAATCAGATTGGAGACAAGCACTCTAACAGTATGAATTAGAATCAGATTGAAGATAAGCACTCTAACAATATGAAGTAGGAACAGATTGGAGACAAGCACTCTAACAGTATGAAGTAGAATCAGATTGGAGACAAGCACTCTAACAGTATGAAGTAGGAACAGATTAGAGACAAGCACTCTAACAGTATGAAGTCTGGACCAGATTGAAGACTAGCACTCTAACAGTATGAAGTCTGGACCAGATTGGAGGCAAGCACTCTAACAATATGAAGTAGGATCAGATTGGAGACAAGCACTCTAACAGTATGAAGTAGGAACAGATTGGAGACAAGCACTCTAACAGCATGAAGTAGAATCAGATTGAAGATAAGCACTCTAACAATATGAAGTAGGATCAGTTTGGAGACAAGCACTCTAACAGTATGAAGTAGAATCAGATTGGAGACAAGCACTCTTACAATATGAAGTAGGATCAGATTAGAGACAGGCACTCTAACAGTATGAAGTAGGAACAGATTAGAGACAAGCACTCTAACAGTATGAAGTCTGGACCAGATTGAAGACAGGCACTCTAACAGTATGAAGTCTGGACCAGATTGAAGACAAGCACTATAATAGTATGAAGTCAGGATCAGATTGGAGACAAGCACTCTAATAGTTTGACCAATCATAAAGCAGTAGTTGTTTTCAGTGTTTGTGGTGCTGTTGATAGCCTGGGACTGGGAGATTAGGTGTTAGAATCCCTGTTTTAGGGGGTTAGGAAGAATACCCGCATTCACGTGAAAAGAAAGTTGAAATTCACCTTCAGTACACCCTGGATCTCCACGTCATCGGCAGTCTAGTAGCGCCTATAAAGATCCAGATTGAGACATGAAGATCCAGTTTGATACATGGAGACCCAGATTGAGACATAGAGAGCCAGATTGAGACATGAAGATTCTGATTGAGACATGGAGACCCAGATTGAGACATGGAGACCAAGATTGAGACATGAAGATCCAGATTGAGACATGAAGTCCCAGATTGAAACATGAAGACCCAGAGTGAGACATGAAGACTCCCATTGAGACATGAAGATCCAGTTTGAGACATGGAGAGCCAGATTGAGACATGGAGACCCAGATTGAGGCATGGAGACCCAGATTGAAACATGGAGGCCAAGATTGAGACATGGAGACCCAGAGTGAGACATGAAGTCCCAGTTTGAAACATGAAGACCCCGTTTGAGACATGGAGACCCATATTTAAACATGAGGATCCCGAGACCAAGATTGAGACATGAAGATCCAGATTGAGACATGGAGACCCAGATTGAAACATTAAGACTCCCCTCATTGAGAAATGGAGACCCAGAGTGAGATATGAAGACCCAGATTGAGACATGGAGAGGCATATTTAAACATGAGGACCCCCATTGAGACATGGAGACCCAGATTGAGACATGAAGATCCTGATTGAGATATGGAGACCAAGATTGAAACATGGAGACCAAGATTGAGACATGGAGCCCCAGATTGAAACATGAAGACCCAGAGTGAGACATGAAGACCTGGTTTGAGACATGAAGATCCAGATTGAGATATGGAGATCCAGTTTGATACATGGAGACCCAGATTGAAACATGAAGACCCCCATTGAGACATGGACACCCAGATTGAGACATGTAGATCCAGTTTGATACATGGAGGCTCAGATTGAGACATGGAGACCCAGATTGAGACATGAAGATCCAGTTTGATACATGGAGACCCAGATTGAAACATGAAGACTCCCATTGAGACATGGAGACCCAGTTTGAGACATGAAGATCCAGATTGAGACATGAAGATCTAGATTGAGACATGAAGATCCAGATTGAGACATGGATACCCATTTGTTGGTAGTACTAGGCGGTCCATGAGTATTTTTATGAAATCCTAGAGGTGGTATAGATGGATAGTTAGATAATACAATCGTAGCAGGAATGTGATATTTTGATGAATGGAAATACTAAATTATCTTACCTACCGTAGCAAATATTATTTTCACCACGTTACGTGCCTTATCACGGATGACAGAGAGAGGTGATGAGTCGGGGTTCTCCCTCTCTCTCATCAAACAGAGAGAGTTGATGGCCCAGTGTGACGTAGTGCTATAGTATGTGGATAGGGGTAGAGGCCGGCGGAGCAAGCATAATGTAACGAACGCTCGCACAGGTGGTCTCAGGTATGGCAGCTGCACTTGAAAGAGCCATAAATTTCCATAACAGTCGAGGTTTTATCTGATTCACAAACTTTAAAACGTAAATTTCTTTCTAAGTGACATGCTTAGAATCATGATACTTTGACAGTGACCTTCAATTGACCTAGTAGTCCAGGGTTCAATCCTCGCTCCCAGCACAGATTTATCTTTCACCTCCGACAGAACATCATGGTTCTGTAGGTCCTTCATTTCATCTCGCAATCACCCTGAACAATCCGGAACGTGGAATGTAGACGACAATTAAGCAAAGCAATCGTGATCTAGTCAATTTAAAGGTAATTCGGGGAAGGATTGAACCGTGAAAATGGAGATATCCTAAGGACCGAGGATTGAAGTCCGACACCTTAGACCATGTGTAGGATAATACTCGTCGTACAGAAGATATTTAATGTAATTACCGAGGATCCCGTTCGGCCTAGCATGAAGAGAAACCATTCGCGTACTCTGATTTTGGTTAGAAAATTCGCATGATGACGGTTGAAGATAACATGACTCGGTGAATGATAGTAGGAATTGGTTGTGAACCAACCTCCCCTCAGTTCACCCGACTGAGATTCGAGCCTCGATCTCCCCATCCTCGACAGTCGTCACCGAGGTGGGTTTAACAATTACCTTTTACAAGATTTGTACCTCCCAGCACAGATTTATCTGATTACCAAACCCTTCCTTCACCTCTGACAAGTTATCTTGTGAATGCGTGGTTCGGATTCCACGTTAAACTGTACGTCCTTCATTTCATCTCACAATCACCCTACCATTACAAATTGGCGTAAGTAAGACGCGGTGCTAATAATACTAAACCTTTAATATAATCATCATAAGATCTAAAACTGTCGCTTTTGATAGATGATATTAATACCTAGTACATATTATACTGATGGTCTAAGGTGCTGGACTTCAATCCTCAGTCAGGGCAAAGATTTGGGATGTCTCTTATTACAAGATTTATACGTTTAAAAGTTAATTACAATAAGCATCATTAATTCTTTTGCAAGATTCATACGTTTAAAAGTTAATTACATTAGGAATTTAGGGATTAAGGTTAAATATCTTCAGTACGATAAGTATTCACCCATCTACTTAATATTTCATATATATTCTTTCCCCTCTCAAAGCCTTTCAAAGATTCTTTCTCACGTGATCTTAGTCTTTCAAGGACACTGAGCGTCTAAGGTGCTGGACTTCAATCCTCGGTCCAGGCAAAGATTTGGAGACTTCTTACAACCAAGTATATAATTGTTTGAAATAAGTTTCAAAGTGTTCATAATCTCTTCATACTTATTCCAGAAACCTAAAACATTCCCTCTTATAAAAAAGTATCCCTAAACCATTATAAGTGCATTTGTTCAAAAGGTCAAAACCATTATGACTGTCTTGTGTGAGGCGTTTGGTAATCAGATAAATCTGTGCTGAGACTGAGGATTGAACCCCGGACCCCCCGCACAGAAGTAAGACCCCTAGACCGTCAAGTTACCCAAACTTCTGCCAGCTGTCACCACCTCTTCCTCTGTAGATGAGCTTGATCAAGGGCATAGGTGTATAAACTGTGTGTACCAAGTTCGAGTATATAAACATACCTACTCCGTCGGGTACGCATGCAAAATCGTCAATCTCGACTTTCTTGTGGTGGGGGAAGTCTACGTTCATATCTCTAACAGGTAAACGGGAGGTGGGTTTTATCACTCACCCTTCACGCAAACGTTGAAACACTAGCTCTATATTCTACCTTCCTCATCACTACCTCATTACTGTAATAAGGTACGTAACGTGGTGAAAATAATATTTGCTACGGTAGGTAAGATAATTTAGTATTTCCATTCATCAAAATATCACATTCCTGCTGCGATTGTATTATCTAACTGTCCATCAATAACACCTCTAGGATTTCATAAAAATACTCATGGACCGCCTAGTACTACCAACAGATGGATCTTCATGTCTCAATCTGGATCTTCATGTCTCAATCTGGATCTTCATGTCTCAATCTGGATCTTCATGTCTCAATCTGGATCTTCATGTCTCAATGGGAGTCTTCATGTTTCAATCTGGGTCTCCATGTATCAAACTGGATCTTCATGTCTCAATGGGAGTCTTCATGTTTCAATCTGGGTCTCCATGTATCAAACTGGATCTTCATGTCTCAATCTGGGTCTCCATGTCTCAATCTGAGCCTCCATGTATCAAACTGGATCTACATGTCTCAATCTGGATCTTCATGTCTCAATCTGGGTGTCCATGTCTCAATGGGGGTCTTCATGTTTCAATCTGGGTCTCCATGTATCAAACTGGATCTCCATATCTCAATCTGGATCTTCATGTCTCAAACTAGGTCTTCATGTCTCACTCTGGGTCTTCATGTTTCAATCTGGGGCTCCATGTCTCAATCTTTGTCTCCATGTTTCAATCTTGGTCTCCATATCTCAATCAGGATCTTCATGTCTCAATCTGGGTCTCCATGTCTCAATGGGGGTCCTCATGTTTAAATATGCCTCTCCATGTCTCAATATGGGTCTTCATATCTCACTCTGGGTCTCCATTTCTCAATGAGGGGAGTCTTAATGTTTCAATCTGGGTCTCCATGTCTCAATCTGGATCTTCATGTCTCAATCTTGGTCTCGGGATCCTCATGTTTAAATATGGGTCTCCATGTCTCAAACGGGGTCTTCATGTTTCAAACTGGGACTTCATGTCTCACTCTGGGTCTCCATGTCTCAATCTTGGTCTCCATGTTTCAATCTGGGTCTCCATGCCTCAATCTGGGTCTCCATGTCTCAATCTGGCTCTCCATGTCTCAAACTGGATCTTCATGTCTCAATGGGAGTCTTCATGTCTCACTCTGGGTCTTCATGTTTCAATCTGGGACTTCATGTCTCAATCTGGATCTTCATGTCTCAATCTTGGTCTCCATGTCTCAATCTGGGTCTCCGTGTCTCAATCAGAATCTGCATGTCTCAATCTGGCTCTCTATGTCTCAATCTGGGTCTCCATGTATCAAACTGGATCTTCATGTCTCAATCTGGATCTTTATAGGCGCTACTAGACTGCCGATGACGTGGAGATCCAGGGTGTACTGAAGGTGAATTTCAACTTTCTTTTCACGTGAATGCGGGTATTCTTCCTAACCCCCTAAAACAGGGATTCTAACACCTAATCTCCCAGTCCCAGGCTATCAACAGCACCACAAACACTGAAAACAACTACTGCTTTATGATTGGTCAAACTATTAGAGTGCTTGTCTCCAATCTGATCCTGACTTCATACTATTATAGTGCTTGTCTTCAATCTGGTCCAGACTTCATACTGTTAGAGTGCCAGTCTTCAATCTGGTCCAGACTTCATACTGTTAGAGTGCTTGTCTCTAATCTGTTCCTACTTCATACTGTTAGAGTGCCTGTCTCTAATCTGATCCTACTTCATATTGTAAGAGTGCTTGTCTCCAATCTGATTCTACTTCATACTGTTAGAGTGCTTGTCTCCAAACTGATCCTACTTCATATTGTTAGAGTGCTTATCTTCAATCTGATTCTACTTCATGCTGTTAGAGTGCTTGTCTCCAATCTGTCCCTACTTCATATTGTTAGAGTGCTTATCTTCAATCTGATTCTACTTCATACTGTTAGAGTGCTTGTCTCCAATCTGATTCTACTTCATACTGTTATAGTGCTTGTCTCCAATCTGTTCCTACTTCATATTGTTAGAGTGCTTTTCTTCAATCTGATTCTAATTCATACTGTTAGAGTGCTTGTCTCCAATCTGATCCTACTTCATATTGTTAGAGTGCTTGTCTCCAATCTGATTCTACTTCATACTGTTAGAGTGCTTGTCTCCAATCTGTTCCTACATCATATTGTTAGAGTGCTTGTCTCCAATCTGATTCTACTTCATACTGTTAGAGTGCTTGTATCCAATCTGATCCTACTTCATATTGTTAGAGTGCTTATCTTCAATCTGATTCTACTTCATACTGTTAGAGTGCTTGTCTCCAATCTGATTCTACTTCATACTGTTAGAGTGCTTGTCTCCAATCTGGTCCAGACTTCATACTGTTAGAGTGCTTGTCTACAATCTGTTCCTACTTTATATTGTAAGAGTGCTTGTCTCCAATCTGATTCTACTTCATACTGTTAGAGTGCTTGTCTCCAATCTGTTCCTACTTCATATTGTTAGAGTGCTTATCTTCAATCTGATTCTAATTCATACTGTTAGAGTGCTTGTCTCCAATCTGATCCTACTTCATATTGTAAGAGTGCTTATTCTTCAATCTGATTCTACTTCATACTGTTAGAGTGCTTGTTACCAATCTGATCCTACTTCTTATTGATAGAGTGATTATCTTCAATCTGATCCTACTTCATATTGTAAGAGTGCTTGTATCCAATCTGATCCTACTTCATATTGTAAGAGTGCTTATCTTCAATCTGATTCTACTTCATACTATTAGAGTGCTTGTTCTTCAATCTGGTCAAGACTTCATACTGTTAGAGTGCTTGTCTTCAATCTGGTCAAGACTTCATACTGTTAGAGTGCTTGTCTTCAATCTGGTCCAGACTTCATACTGCTATAGTGATTGTCTTCAATCTGGTCCAGACTTCTTACTGTTAGAGTGCTTGTCTCCAATCTGGTCCAGACTTCATACTGTTAGAGTGCTTGTCTCCAATCTGATCCTACTTCATATTGTTAGAGTGCTTGTCTCCAATCTGATCCTACTTCATATTGTTAGAGTGCTTATCTTCAATCTGATTCTAATTCATACTGTTAGAGTGCTTGTATCCAATCTGATCCTACTTCATATTGTAAGAGTGCTTGTATCATATCTGATTCTACTTCATATTGTAAGAGTGCTTGTCTCCAATCTGATTCTACTTCATACTGTTAGAGTGCTTGTCTCCAATCTGTTCCTACTTCATATTGATAGAGTGCTTATCTTCAATCTGATTCTAATTCATACTGTTAGAGTGCTTGTATCCAATCTGATCCTACTTCATATTGTAAGATAGCTTATCTTCAATCTGATTCTACTTCATACTGTTAGAGTGCTTGTCTCCAATCCGATTCTACTTCATACTATTAGAGTGCTTGTCTCCAATCTTATCCTACTTCATATTGTTAGAGTGCTTATCTCCAATCTGATTCTAATTCATACTGTTAGAGTGCTTATCTTCAATCTGATTCTACTTCATACTGTTAGAGTGCTTGTCTCCAATCTGATCCTACTTCATATTGTTAGAGTGCTTGTCTCCAATCTGGTCCAGACTTCATACTGTTAGAGTGCTAGTCTTCAATCTGGTCCAGACTTCATACTGTTAGAGTGCTTGTCTCTAATCTGTTCCTACTTCATACTGTTAGAGTGCTTGTCTCCAATCTGATTCTACTTCATACTGTTAGAGTGCTTGTCTCCAATCTGTTCCTACTTCATATTGTTAGAGTGCTTATCTTCAATCTGATTCTAATTCATACTGTTAGAGTGCTTGTCTCCAATCTGATTCTACTTCATACTGTTAGAGTGCTTGTCTCCAATCTGTTCCTACATCATATTGTTAGAGTGCTTGTCTCCAATCTGATTCTACTTCATACTGTTAGAGTGCTTGTATCCAATCTGATCCTACTTCATATTGTTAGAGTGCTTATCTTCAATCTGATTCTACTTCATACTGTTAGAGTGCTTGTCTCCAATCTGGTCCAGACTTCATACTGTTAGAGTGCTTGTCTCCAATCTGTTCCTACTTCATATTGTAAGAGTGCTTGTCTCCAATCTGATTCTACTTCATACTGTTAGAGTGCTTATCTTCAATCTGATTCTATTTCATACTGTTAGAGTGCTTGTCTCCAATCTGTTCCTACTTCATATTGTTAGAGAATTAGCTTTAAATGAGGATGTAACAAGGAGATTGGTTAAATACACTCTCTTCAACTCCTCACCTAGTAGAATCGTAAAAGTTCTGCATGTGTAGATTTAAACCATTCCTAAATCAGTTACTTCATTTGAATATTGAATTAGCCAATAGGGTGTAATGAGTTGGGCTGGATAGAACTAGCTCAAGATAGGGTTAGGGATGTAATGAGTTGGACTGGATAGAACTATCTCAAGATAAGGATAAAGTGTAATGAGGTGGACTGGATAGAACTAGCTCAAGATAGAGCTAGGGTGTAATGATGTGGACTGGATAGAACTACCTCAAGATAGAGATAGGGTGTAACTATTCACATTTAACCTGAAAACAAGATTAGACCTATTCACGTAATTCATGTTGAATAAGTAACTTATATTTAGTGTCACTTTTAATAAATAATCTCGAGCAATTGAGTAATTGATATTTCAAAAAAACTATTCACATTTAACCTGAAAACAATTCAATGTTTATTGACTTAGATTAAGTACGGCTATCCTAAACACACACACACACACACACACGCACGTATTGTTAGTTAATGATGTAAACAATTCTTTTAAACTCATTCAAAGATTATTGACTTAGATTAAGTTCAGTTACCCTAACACACACACACTCACTCACACACGCACACGACCCTGAAGTAAACAATTCTTTTAAACTCTTTCAATGATTATTGACTTAGAAGGGAATAATACTTGTCATATCCTTAATTCCCAATCTTGACCATCAGAGTTTGAGGGAGAATATACTTGTCCATGAGCTGCCCTCCCGAAGTGAACCCGCATTTGCAGGATAATATTTATAGTCTCCCCTCCCACGTAGGAATTGGGAAGGTTTAATTAGAGGAAGTGAACTCGCATTTGCAGGATAATATTTATAGTCTCCCCTCCCACGTAGGAATTGGGAAGGTTTAATTAGAGGAAGTGAACCCGCATTTGCAGGATAATATTTATAGTCTCCCCTCCCACGTAGGAATTGGGAAGGTTTAATTAGAGGAAGTGAACCCGTATTTGCAGGATAATATTTATAGTCTCCCCTCCCACGTAGGAATTGGGAAGGTTTAATTAGAGGAAGTGAACCCGCATTTGCAGGATAATATTTATAGTCTCCCCTCCCACGTAGGAATTGGGAAGGTTTAATTAGAGGAAGTGAACCCGCATTTGCAGGATAATATTTATAGAAAAAACTGAACTATTTATTTAGAGGTGAATAATACTTGTCATATCCTGACCATCAGGGTTCGGCTGTCCTCCCACGTAGGAATTGGGAAGGTTTAATTATAGGAAGTGAACCCGCATTTGCAGGATAATATTTATAGTCTCCCCCGACCCCTCTCAGCCATCCCGAGTCTGGCGCTTCAACACCCCTCCCCCTCCAGCAGCTCCCAGTCGTGTCCTCTGCCCCACCCTCCTCCGATGTGTCCCCCAAAAAAAATTTTTGGCCCCCTCCCCCTCCACCCAAGTCCTCCATCCACCAACCCTCTCAATTATGCTAATGAGTCACAGAACCCCGCACCAAAAACAGGAAACACACCATCATGTCTCTCTGACATCACCCCCCCACCTCCCCCTGTCATCTCAGGATCCGCACCTCACATCGTGGGCTCCAACCCTCCACATCCTCCTCCCACATGCCTATCCTGTCATCTCAGAATCCATAAAAAAACAGGATTAATGGCTGTGTCGCAGTATTCTCACTTTCCCCTTACTTCGATGGCTACCTGGTAGTGAGATTTAAGTTGAATACTAAATTAGAAAGATAGATAGTAGATGTTGTTCACCTTGAGAGTTAGAAATATCACGGTAAATAGCCTGTGTATTTAAGCCATTAGAATTAGTAAAATGGAATCAGTTGAAGACACTAGTTTAAACAGCCACCTTCAGTCATTTAAACGTTGGCATATTGAGCGTCAATCTAGAAATATTTTCAAAAGTAGATCTTATTTTGATAGAGTGGACAAGAGAGGACGTCGTGGTGTTTGTAAATGCGGTGAAGAACATTTTATATTGCTTTTTGGTGATATATCAATTTTGGAAGAGTACTCTGATGGATATAGATGCGTAGAGCTCGGAACAACTCATTGTTTTAATAATTACACGTGTGTATTAGAGATTCTAAAAGAGTCCTGCATCGAACGCACGATACATTATTGTAGTTCTGAATGCTTTTCTCACTTTAAAAAGTCATGCGCCTGTGGGTCAAAACGTTATTGCAAAGTTTTAAGTGACTGGTATCGAAAGCACTTAGAGTGCCTGCACAATTGGGAAGACACGGCATTAGACTTCGATCTACCCGTCGCTTCTGAGACGCATACGACCAACCTACAAGCTAGGAGGGCTGATCTGAGTGCAGATTAACCTACAGCAGAGTAAATAAAGGTAATTTATAATTTCTTTATTTATTTTTTTAAAATTTTCTGGCTTCTTATTATTGCTATAATATATTTGTTTGAATTTTTTTTTTCAAGATATGGATAAGTTTATAAACGACTTCAACTCATCCAAGACCGATGACATTCAATATATCTCTCTAAGAAGTTTAAAGGAGAATACAATACTAGATATTATATCTTTTAACGCAAGAGACACCAAGCCCGTTAGAGGTGTTTATGTAAAAATTTATTTAAAAGATAACATCGTAGGCTTTTTCCTGCCCAAGAAGTTTTCAAACATTTGTTCAAAAGAGCATATTGACCTTGTTAATAAATAGAAGTCTGTATTAATCTATGATGGAATAGGAGAGGACAATTCTATCAAGCTTAGAAGTAAGCAATCCGGTTAATAGTTTTTTTAATCTTTGGTAATACTGGTTAAAAATTGAAATAAAAGTAACTACTAAACACGATTTATAATACTTTGTAACTAATATCTGTTCATAATTGTTTTATGTATTCATATAACAATTATATGTGAAATCTGTATATACCAAGTCGGTAGAGGTATTTATGCAAAAGCCTATTTAAAAGATAATATCGTAGGCTTTTTCCTACCTAAGAAGTATTCCAACATCTGTACAAAGAGCATATTAACCTTATAAATCAAAGTCTGTATTCATTATGGAATTGAAATAAAAGTAACAACTAAACACTATTTATAATTTTACTTTGTAACTAATATCTGTTCATAATTGTTTTATGTATTCATATAACAATTATATGTGAAATCTGTATATACCAAGTCGGTAGAGGTATTTATGCAAACGCCTATTTAAAAGATAATATCGTAGGCTTTTTCCTACCTAAGAAGTATTCCAACATCTGTACAAAGAGCATATTAACCTTATAAATCAAAGTCTGTATTAATTCATTATGGAATTGAAATAAAAGTAACAACTAAACACTATTTATAATTTTACTTTGTAACTAATATCTGTTCATAATTGTTTTATGTATTCATATAACAATTATATGTGAAATCTGTATATACCAAGTCGGTAGAGGTATTGATGCAAAAGCCTATTTAAAAGATAATATCGTAGGCTTTTTCCTACCTAAGAAGTATTCCAACATCTGTACAAAGAGCATATTAACCTTATAAATCAAAGTCTGTATTAATTCATTATGGAATTGAAATAAAAGTAACAACTAAACACTATTTATAATTTTACTTTGTAACTAATATCTGTTCATAATTGTTTTATGTATTCATATAACAATTATATGTGAAATCTGTGTATTTTTTATTATAATTAAATGAGAAAAAACTTGTATTTATTTTTTCATTTCTAGTAATTTTTCCCTCTCATTTAAATTATATATTTGTAATAAGAGCAATATAACTTTTTAGTGTATGATTAAGTATAACGTCATTAATAATTCAAACGTCCTACTGTCTATGAAATTATAAATTAAAATAAATTTTAATCATGTATGTTGTTTAATAAATTCATCCTCTGTGTAGTTATTAATTTTTAAAAGAATGCATTCTAAAAATAAAGTTTTCATAGCTGATAAACATGTTCAAATCTAGTCTATTTATTTCAATTATTTTAATTTGATATATAAATAACTAAACATTTAAATTTATTACAATTCATATACACTTAAAACTTGTCTAACAGAAATGATCTTGGCGCTGACCTTTTAAAACTAACCTCTCCTTATTTTTAAAAACTGGTTTTATTATACACAGATGGATTTCATGTTTACACTGAAAACAAACTCAGTTGAGATTAAAATTTTCCAACCGTTTAAAACATGTTTGTCATTTTTTTTAAAAACTCACAGTATGGAAACGTACGAAAACAAGTTGATTCCTATTTAGGTTTATACTGAATAATAACTCAGTTGAGAGTAAAATTTTCCAAACGTTTAAATGTTATAGTTTAGTCATAAAACATAATGAGTAGAGTATTGTTAGTTACGGCATATACATGAAAAGTCATAATACAATAACTGTACCTCAACACTTAATATTATTATTATTCATTCAAATCTGATGTGACGTACAAATGCATTCCAGGACGTCACCATACACACACACACACACACACAGGCTGACGTCACAATACTATCGACGTCACTATATCTCTAGCATAGCTCCCACCCTCCAACCTCGGTACTTAATATTATAATTCATTCAAATATAATGTGACGTCCAAATCCATTCCGGAACGTCACCATATACACACAGGCTGACGTCACAATACTATCAACGTCTCTATATCTCTAGCATAGCTACCACCCTCCAACCACAATTAATTATCTGTCACCGAAAACACTCCTGCACAATCAATTATCTTATGACGGCAGTCACTTAATATTATTCAACTCTGATATATAATGTGACGTCAATCGTCACCAACATACTCTCATACGTCAGTTACTGACTTATTGCCAAATCGGACATACCTGCCCTCTTTCACCGAAACACTCCTGCACAATCAATTATCTTATGACGGCAGTCACTTAATATTATTCAACTCTGATATATAATGTGACGTCAATCGTCACCAACATACTCTTATACGACAGTTACTGGCTTATTGCCAAAACGAACATACCTGCCCTCATACTACTCCCACGGTAAAACTGCCCGTCTTATTCCCCTGGTCTATGCTGAAATTTAATAGAAAAAAATTGTGGACATATTAGTATAGTTTTAAAATCTAATAAAATAATGTGTGCTGCTAAAATATATTGAAGTCAAGAAGAAAAAGGCACCTAAGCCAGTTGGCAGGTATAAAGAAAGAAAAAAAAAAAGTTTCCAGAATCAATAGTTTGATGGACAGGAAGTTTATCTCTGATTAATCTAGCGGACATTTCTTTAGATTCCAGCGGTAAATATTTCTTATGTTTAAGGGGTCGTCTATAAATCACGTAACGCTTTTTTGGGATGGATGGGAGGGGGGAGTTTGAGGACCCCTGGTAAGAGCCTTTTCACATGGGCTTTTCCTTGTCACACGTCAGCTCTACCCCGCGTTTTGATTATTGAGTATTTTCACACGAACGATTTCTACCGCGCGGTTTGACAACGTAGCGAGTGAATAATCATTTATAAAAAAAAAATTAAAGGCTTCAGCATAATGCAGTCAGTAGCATGCACACACAAAATGGAAGTGAATAGAGAACAAACAATGGTAGCGTAGGGGCTGATTTACTGAGGGTTAATTAACCAGTTATTTAATAAATTAAGGTAGCATCCACCTACACTGTTCAATTATTTTCGAATGTCCATCTCATAATTTGATGAGCTACTAATTATCACACGCCTAGAAATTTCAAGAAGTGACACCAACATTAGAACAGCTGTTACTGCAGTCGAAAAATTGGTACTCAATTTAAGGCCATCGCGCATTGGGTGACCAGACGCACTTAGCGTGGCCACAGAGAATGCTTGTGGTAAATGGGTCAACGTGCACTTGACTGCAGAGACCAGCTGGCCGCGGAGACCACTGGGATAGCGTGCGGCGCACAGGTGACCCGCTGGCGGCCAGCGACCAATGACTAGCATTAGATTATATGGCAGCTGAAACAGGAGTGACCAGTCATCTCCAGACATCACACGTGATCAGTTTTTATGTGTTTTTCGTGCAGTTAGAGTGGTTTTCCGAACATACAATAATATATTTTATCTTTAGAATATGGATAGCCATCTCTTTCACGCACAAAGTTGTGAATAATACGGCATGCTTTGATGATTGTAATAGTAAAGGTCTTTTCACATTGAGTGGTCGAGTGGTCCCAAAAGTGCACTCAATATAACGTCTGGCTCGGGTTAGTCTATAGTAGAAAATTCTTTTTTTAACACTCAATTGTTGGCCACCATAGGGGCGCATCAGGTTCACTGTTAACTGGAATGCTCATCACCTAACAAAACATAGGGCATAGGCTCATCCCTGATTGCAGAAATAGAAGAGTTTTCAGGTATAGCCAAATCATTGGCCATCAGAGCCTTGTAAAACAAAGCGTCCTTAAAGATAATAAAGTTACTTTCTTTTCCATCTGCGCCAACATTAATTGCCACAAAACTATAATTAGCATCACATACTGCCAATAGTATGAATGAAAAAAGTACTTGAAATTATAGTTCACTGAACCGGAATGACTTGGTTTAATTATTCTTATATGCTTCCCTTCTACTGTCCCAATGGAATTTGGGAAGTTTTCACGGTTCTTTAATCCCTCAGCTATCTCCAACCATCTCTCTATCTCTCTCTCTTGTATACTGTCGTAAACAGTCGTCCTTCAGAACTTCCCAAATGATTTCACAAACTTGTTGAACTGTTCCTCTGGTGGTAGTTATTCCAAGTCGATATCTATAGTGAAAATCCACTAACGAGTAGCCTGTAGCTAGGTACCTGTAAAAAATATATGTAATATCGCCCATAATTATATATCTACAAAGCGGGACAGAAAAAGTTAATCCAAAGTCTAAGTTGTAGGTACTTTTCGATTACCTTCTTTTTCCCAATCCTGTAGATAATATACGAACGCGTGTTTTGGAAAAGGGAAACTTTGGAGATGTCCTGTAGCTTTTTGAATTTAACTGTTAGTTTATAGTTTCAATAAACATTATTTCATAAAGAGCCGCTACTTGACTACTTTGTATGGCGGTGACTTTAAAGGACTCGTTTTAAATTGTCATTGTTTGAGGCAAATTTTTTAGTAGTTTATTTGAGTTTGAACACGTCTTGCTAATGCAGCACACGTGCAAGGACTATGAAAATGTTAACCCTTGAGTATAAACATATTTTTTAATAATTCAATTTATATTTTACGTTCTCAAAAATGCCTGATATAATTCGTGGGTTCCACTTCTTGAGACCTCTAACTATACATTTCTATTTCACAGAAACAAGTCTTCCGCATTCCCAGCACACATGCATTAATAGTCTGTCCTGTTGAAAAGTTTACGTATAGAAGGTTTCTTTTCAGATATCATTAAATATGTGCCTGGTGATGTTTTTAATTTTGGGTACATGACTTGAATGTCATAAGTTTATTTAAAAAATGGCCGCCACATATGATACATGGTTTTAAACGTATCGCCGCACTTAATTCGTAATGTAACCAAGTTTGGTATCAAATGAAAGCTCTTATTCATGGCAATGCAACTAATCACATTTTATTTACATACATTTGAGTGAAATTCAAAATATTGTTTGTGCACAAGTATTTTATTTAATATATATATATTGCAGCAGTTGCTGTACACTTTGCAAAATCCAGATCATGACATTTCTTTTTTGTGACATGGGCAAACAATGTTTCTGGGACATTTTTTGTAAGTGCAGGGATGTGGAAAATCATCAGAAATAGTTTCACTGGTTACTTGGGGCTGAGTCACTTTAGCCATACATACAATGTTGATAGAGGGGTTGGTGCATCAAAAAATACATGGTATCACCTGTAACTTTGCAAAAAAAACCTTTTTTAAGTGTAATCTTACACTGGTAGAAGGTGGCATACACTTCTCTAGATTGAGCCTTTTCATTTGATGATACTGGTCTACCCGAAGTTTGTTTCCCGAAGTGAAATATGATAAAATTCCAACAAGAAACTCTTCTGTGTCATCCATAATTGTTTCACCTAGGTCTGTTTTACCAAATGTTTGTAGTAGATGTGGTGACAGTTTACCATGCTTTAAATCTGTAAGCTTTGTCCCAAATTTGCTTGTCGCGTTGCATCCAGTGATGGAATGTAAGGCTGGTAGAATTTCAATCACGCTGTGCTCCAGGACTTCCACAAGTTTATGAATCAGCACTGCACATGATGTAATTACTCTTTCCACAAAGAACCCATAGCTTAGACAATCCTTCCTTTTTAAAAGTTTTAAATAAATGATACACTGCGCATACAAAGATATCAGTGTCTGAGGATGATATTACTATGTGCTCTACATTTCTAGCAGCTACATAATGGACATGAAGTAGCCACTCATCAGCCTCCTCCAGGTCAGATTGTAGAAATGAAATGTCTTCTTTCATGCCATTTTCAAGAAGTATGCTTGTCTGTCCATCCTCACCAAGTCCGCCAATATAAATAGGCCTACCACTGAAATCATTGCATTCTATCAGGTGGGCCTACTGAGTGAAGCACTGCTCCAAATGGTATTTATTAATTACTTGAAAATGCCCAGAACACATGCATATCTTTTCGAAAAGGGGTTTCCACGGGGGAGCGGAATTGTATCCATTTGGAATGGTATCCATTCCGATAGTTTTGTAAAAAACTGCTTTTGTGAAAAATCGGAATTGTACCCACTGGAATTATATCCACAAAAACTGGAATTGTATCCATTCCGATAGTTTTGTAAAAAACTGCTTTTGCGAAAAATTGAAATTGTATCCACTGGAATTATATCCACAAAAACTGGAATTGTATCCACTCGGAATGGTCTCCATTCCGATAGTTTTGTAATAAACTGCTTTTGTGAAAATTCAGAATTGTATCCACTGGAATTATATCCACAAAAACTGGAATTGTATCCACTCGGAATGGTATTCATTCCAATGGTTTTGTAAAAAACTGCTTTAGTGAAAAATCGGAATTGTATCCACTGGAATTATATCCACAAAAACTGAAATTGTGTCCACTCGGAATGGTATCCATTCCGATAGTTTGGTAATAAACTGCTTTTGTGAATTGTATCCACAAATGGCCGACTTGAGGTTTAACAGAAGAACGTTTAACGTAAAAAACTTTGTCACACTTCTGGTAGAGGGCAGCAGGATGGAATCTTCTTAACGTACTAATTGTATACTAGAGTGCAGCCTTGTCTAAAAATAATTTCCTAAACATGAAGTATTCATTCTCTTTAAAGAGTGCACTGCATACTAGAAAATTAATTTGCAATCTTATTTAACTGGTAAGATTATTTTTTTTCATGTCAATACATTTTAAAGTATGTATAGACTTCTATAATTTTAAAGAGATAAATCAATTATTTTATTTAGCAACAGACTTTAACCACTATGTTAAAAAATTATTATTGAAAATCTAGCTTTAATTTATTCAAATCTAGTGAGAAACGAGACAATGTTTATGAATTCTGGCAATAATTGTATTAATGTGAATTGTCAGGACTGCTTTGCTCATGTCCTATGCTCAGTGAGCTCTAGTGATGGGAAGAATCGAGTAAAAGTAGTCGACTACACCTTTTGTGTATCGTAATCGGCTGTACTCGATTCTTCCAGAAATACTCAATTAAAAATAGTTGCTCCCTTTTTTTATCTTAAGATATAATACACCATATTGGTTGGCATGTTTAACGTATTATTTTAATACAAAATCTTTTTTCCCATACAGTTCATTTTTCAGTCATACTCTTTATCAGTGCACGATTTAGAACAATATTCAATCCCCATTCGACATTTTATCAATAATACATCTATGACCATATCAGGAATGGAACTCGGGACGCCTAGCTTGGTTGGCACACCCACTACCAACTGTGGTAGTGTTGAATTTATGCTAGGTGTTTCGTTAAAGATTCGAGCTCCAACCTCATTACTAACGGTGACAGTATTTGCAAGCGATGTTCACCACAATTATTACAACC
Organism: Timema cristinae; assembly: GCA_039000515.1. Classification (NCBI taxonomy): domain Eukaryota; kingdom Metazoa; phylum Arthropoda; class Insecta; order Phasmatodea; family Timematidae; genus Timema; species Timema cristinae. The sequence continues at coordinate 6,679,685 of JBCFYV010009882.1, read as the reverse complement.
ACCATAAAATTACTGTATTTCCCACATTAGGGGAAATATACTTATGGCGTGATATTGTTACAGTTATAATTACAGGGGTTCATGGAATTGAATAATCACTATAACTTTAGTGTGCTATATAAATGGATTAGTACTTTAATTGATAAAGTTACAAGTTAGATAACATAGCGACCGGTGTATGCACATGGTTATACAAAACAGGAAGTGGAAACATCATGAGTCAAAGATGCATGTAATAGGCCTAACACACATATGAAAGGGGCGGAAACATTTGGAACTAATAATTCAAATATGACTATGTTGTTATTCACACACGCCCCCTCAACAAATTACTATTTGACATTTTAGTTTATAATTTTAGCAGTCTTATGATTAATGACATATTTATAAGTAGGCCTATCTTGACGCCCCCTCAATCTTTACTATGAATACTCATGTAAAACACTACATAACACACAGCATGTTTCTAAAAGTAATGAACTTACACTTTGCCAATGGTTTGGTAAACATGTCGGCCATTTGGTCTTCAGACTTTATATATTTCAAAGTTATTACACCTTCTTCTATCTTTTGTTTGATAAAATTGAACTTAATGTCCACATGTTTGACTCGCTTGTTGTTTTCAGGATTGTTACCTAGATTGATTGCTGCTTGGTTGTCAACATGGATTACAACATGATTAATATTAAACAATTTCTTAGCCAACCGGCTTCAACAACAACTGAACTTAATGCAATACACTCGGCTTCGGTAGAAGACAGACTTACAGTTTGTTGTTTCTTTGATGACCAAGTAACTGTACACCCAAACATTTTAAAAACAAAACCTGATGTGGATTTTCTATCATTTGTATCAGTTCCCCAGTCAGAGTCCACAAACCAGGGCAAAAGTTTCAAGAAATTGTGTACACGGAGAAAAAAGATTAGACCTGATCTCAAGAAAGGTTCCAAGAGAAAAGAAAAAAGCTCCTGTTCTTTTGATTCTGATTACAGACCAGAAGCTCTTGAGCCATACATGCCATCAGATGAACTAACTAATCAAATCAACAAACTTCTTAAGAAAATGGCAGAAGTCGATTCAATAAACAAACGAGAATTCCTTGAGATAAGTATAGTGGGTCAATATGATAATGCAAAATGGCCGTGATGCAAGGCTTGACCGCCTAACCACTTCAAGCTTTGGTGCGGTATTTTGGCGTCTCGAAGCTACACCTTGTCATTGTTTGGTGAAGAACATTATTTTTCAGAAGGAACTCTACAGTGGAGCCATACAATATAGACGTCTTCACGAAAAGGATGCACTAAAGTCATACGATGAGATTAGAAGTGTTAAAACGTAAGAA